>WBNM01025423.1:0-72159 GCA_013399055.1 Ramphastos sulfuratus
TGGTTTAGAGAGCTTGCAGTGCTGTGTTAACGGACAGACTTGATGATGAGGACAGGCTGAGAGAGTTGGGGCTCTTCAGCCTGGAGAAGAGAAGGTTTCAAGGAGACCTTATAGCAGCCTTCCAGTATCTGCAGGGGGCCTACAGGAAGGCTGGGGAGGTACTATTTACAAGGTCTTGCAATGACAGGACTAGGGGCAATGGGTTTAAAATGGCAGAGGGGAGATTTAAACTGGATGTTAGGAGGAAGTTCTTTCCAGTGAGCGTAGTGAGACACTGGCACAGGTTGCCCAGGGAGGTTGTGGCTGCTCCCTCCCTGGAGGGGTTGAAGGCCAGGTTAGACGAGGCCTTGAGTGACCTGTACTACTGGGAGGTGTCCCTGCCTCTTTGAGGTCCCTTCCAACCTTACCATTCCATGATTCTATGAATGTTAAAGGTCTCTTCCAACCTAAATGATTCTGATTATTCGGAATGCAATTAAGAACAGATTCATCTAATGGAAAACATTCATTTCATGTTTTTCTTGAGAATATTATGGATGCAAAGTCAGACACTGCAAAGTTTGGAAAATCAAGGACTGGAGTTGCTCGTGTCACCTTAGTTCAGCCTGCTGGGCATGACTTCGTGGTACAATCATTAATTACACAATGGCACAGTACTGCTCTTATCAGCAGATCCTTGTCTTGTTCTAGGAACAGGTTGGTCAGCGGTCAGACAGTGAATGTCACAGCAGTGGGACACTGCAACTCTCTGCTGTGTGACTGGAATAGCATGTACCAGCAGCCAGTTGTCACCTGTGTGAGTCACTGTGACACCAAGTGAGACACTTCTGCCACAGAGTCACACAGAGCTGTCTGCATCTCTTCCAAGCTTGAAGGACACTTCCAAGCTTGCCTTTTCATTTCTTCTTATGACTCCTTTTTGTGGGAATATGGCCATCAGTTCTTTTATTTCCCTGATCCCACTCATTCACCCTACTTTTCTCCTCTTGGCAGTTATATCAGCAAGCATCCTCTTCCAGCAGTTGGGACACAAGAGGTGTGGGAGCCAAACAGGTATGGCAGCCCAAAAATAGTGCAAGTGGCAGTTCTTGTCTCATGAACATATACCTTTGTAAGGTCTTTGCCCTTGGCTTAGTCTTCAATATCAACACAGGTTGGGGGCTGATGAAATTAAGAACAGTCCTGCAGAACAGGACTTGAGAGTATTGGTAGAATAGAAGCTGAACATGAGACAGCAATCAGCACTTGCAGGCCAGAAGGCAAATCACATCCTGGGCCACAAAATCAGAGGCCTGAAGCAGCTTTCCTATGAAGACAGGCTGAAAGAATTGGAGCGTTCATCTTGGAGAAGAGAAGGCTCTGGGGAGACCAAATAGCTGCATTTCAGTATCTGATGGGGACCTGCCAGGGAAGGACTGTAAACAAAGGGCTTGTAGCAATATGTTGAGGGGCAATAGTTTGAAATCAGAGCAGGGTAGATTCAGGTTGGACATTAGGAAGGAGTTCTTTACAATGAGAATGGTGAAATACTGAACAGGTTGCCCAGGGATGCAGGCATCCCTGAAGACATTCAGTATGAGACTTGACGTGGCCCCAGAGAGCCTGATCTAGTTGGAAGTGTCCCTGCTGACTGCAGCAGGGTTGGACAAGATGATCTTGGGGGGTCCCTTCCAACCCAATGCAATCTGTGAATCTGTGAATTGCACCCATAAGGAACTTCAGCTGCTATGAACATGAAGCAAGTATGAGCACTGCACTTCTTCAAAGGTGCATAACTAAGCCAAATTTGGGTGTATTTTCAGCAGAATGGCAAAAGGCACACCCTTAACACAACAGCTGTTCTTACTGAGAAATGTGAAGATGCAAATTCCCAGCCAAAGAAAAGGTCACCAGAATTTGCCAACATGTATGATGTGTTTCTTCCTCTTCTTCTCACCAAGAACAAGTATTTCAGACACATTTATTCTCTAAAAGAAAATACAAAAATCTATCTAGTCGCAGTTGGTAATTAAAGACCAACCAAATGACAAGAAGCTGAAACTTAAGTTTTAGAAACTGGAAGTACTGGGTGGCATTAAGGACCTAACAGATACTCTCTATTTTCTGCTTGGCAGAGACACTCACACACATTCGCAGTCACACTCTGAGCTATTTATTTATTTATTTAAATTCCAAATGCTGCTGGTTACCTTCTAGTCAAACAAAATCCAGGCTTTTACTAAGAAAACAATGTTTTACAGCATCCATTAAAAAAAAAAAATTGCTTTCCAAAAAGAGGCCAAGGGTCTCCTGGGGTGCATGAAGAAGAGTGCAGCCAGCAGGTTCTCATCTGTCATACTGAAGTGACAGCTGGAGCAGAGGGTCCAGTTCTGGGCTCTCCAATTTCAGAGAGACAGAGATGTACTGGAGAGAGTCCAGTGGAGGTGGCAAAGATGCTGAGGGGCCTGGAGCATCTCTGTGAGGAGGAAAGGCTGAGAGATCTGTGGCTGTTGAGGCTGGAGAAGAGCAGCCTGAGAGGGGATCTTCTTAATTGTGAGTAATAGCTAAAGGCAGTGAAGACAAGAGGACGTGGCCAGATGCTTTCCACTGGTGCCCAGTAAGAGGACAAGGGGAAACAAGCACTAACTGGAACCCAGGAGATTCTATCTGAATGTAAGAAAAAACTTTGCTGTGAGGGTGCTGAAGCCCTGGAGCAGGCTGCCCCTGAGAGATTATGGAGTCTCCTCTAGAAAGATTCTGAACCTGCCTGGATATCGTGATCCTGGGCAACCTGTTCTGTGTGACCCTGCTTTAGCAGGGGAATTGGACTAGATGATGTCCAGAGGTCCCTTCCAACTCTGACCATTCTTTGGTTCTGCAGGTATATTCTTTAAATGCAAGAGAATGAACCATGTGGCACACTCAGAACAGAAAATTCTCCTGTCGTCAACTAATGACACTTCTGTACCATAAGCATCATGTTTGCCATACCTGCAAGATGCACAAATACTCTCTCTAAGCAAAAATGCAGAGAAAGACCTTGCCATCAAATTTTGGGTAACAGTCACTGGAAATTGTCTGAAATCCTAGAAGGGTTCATAGGGATGTCACTGCTCTGAAGGACACTGATGAGAGGTCTGGCCAGCATGAAGTACTCGAAGAGAACAGTGAAAGGGAAAGAAAAAATGAGAAATCTGCGTTGTGTTCTGAAGTCAGAACTTGCATTTTTGAACTGAGGCACAATTTTTGATGTGTTTTATCCTCATATGAAAACATTTGAGGCGATTTGCAGCTGCAATTAAGCATTGCCCATAGATGGAAAAGTACTTTCAGCAAAATGAAATATCTTTTTGCAAATGACAGTCATTTGGATCAGAAAAAAAAAAAAAAAGGAAAAAAAAGGCAAACCATTTCAGAAAATTTAATTCATTCTAACTCACAATTTAATGAAAACTGTTTCACCTACACTGAATGTCTGTAGTAAAAACCATAAAAACCTAAAAAGGCTCCATGGATTGATTTAGAGACCTACAACTCTCACCTTCCTAAGGCTTTCTTCTGCCCTGTTGAAAATATCATTAAAAGAAACTGAAGAGGTGCTGCTGAAAGTGCATAACATCAACTACTCTTTTTCTTAATGATGATGATAATATTATCTGAAATTCCCTCCTCAAAAAAATGAATGACAGAAAAAAAATAAAAGAAATATAATATTCTGAAATCCTATTAAGAAAATTTTTACAGACATTTCATCTCAAATTTACATTCCATGTTGTTTCATTTCTGTATGATCCTAAATCATCCTTTTCCCTCTCTTAGTCATAAAACATCCAAGTACCTGGAATGAATCTTTTGTTGAGCTTACACAAAGCAAGGAAACATCAGAAATCCTTTGAACTGGATGCTGGTTACAGATGAATAACAAACTGGATGTTTAGACTCAAGGAAATTAGAGATAAAATATCTAAGACTACAGATCCTTGAAGGTTTGACGACACATTCAAATCAAGACAGACACCTGGAAGATCCCACATTCTCCACTACCTATAAAGAAAGCCTTCCATGTGAACAGTAACTGTTATGGGAGAGGGTCAACAGAAGAGACATCCAAAGATGATGTTCTTCTTCTATACTCTTTGATAAGCAACAAGCTACAGCTCTAATTCCTGATTTACCACCCTTGTCATAACGTGTCCAAGTAAAGAGGCTGTTTAAAACTATGAGCAACCAAACTGGTAGATAACTTCAGTATATCCTTAGCTGAAGATGGCCCTGATGACTGCAGGAGGGTTGGACCAGTGAGTGATCTTTAAAGGTCCCTTCCAATCCAGATCATTCCATGCTTCTATGATACTCAATTCACATAATGCTCTAGTTGGAATAAAATGTATTTCTCATCCATCCTGCAGTCTGTTCCATCTGACTCCTCTCTCCTCTGCAAAGTCAGTACTACCAAAAGGTACTGACTGTTACACCTGCAGAATTCAATAAACACAACAGCCCTCACCTGGCTTTAACCTCCTTTCATGGAGTCAGAAGAGAGTCAGGAGGCGTCCCCTCAGCCTCCTTTTCTCCAGGCTAAACAACCCCAGTTCCCTCAGTTTCTCCTTACAGGACCTGTTCTCCAAACCCTTCACCAGCTTCACTGCCCTCCTCTGGACTGCTGCAGCATCTCAATGTCCATCTTGGAGTGAGAGGCCAAAAACTAAACCCAGTACTCAAGGTGTGGCCTCATCAGTGCTGAGTACAGGGGCACAGTCCCCACCCTAGTCCTGCTGACCACACTTGCTGATCCAAGCCAGAATGCTGGGGGCCTTCTTAGCCACCTGGGCACACACTGTCTCATCTTCATTCACTTCTGACCAACACTTCCAGGTCCTTCTCTGACAGGCAGCTTCCCCAATGCTCCAAGCTTGGAGTACTCACAGGGTTGTTGTGACCCAAATGCAGGACCCAGCACTTGGCCTTGTTGAACCTCATCCCCCCAGACTTGGCTCATCCATCCAGCCTGGTCAGGTTCCTGTGCTGACTCAAGATGCTCAAACAAATCAACAATCCTGCCCAACTTGGTGTAATCTGAAAACTTACTGAGGATGCATTGATGGTCATGTCCCAGATCATTGATTTAGATATTAAACAGAACAGGTCCCAGTACTGAGCCCTGGGGAACACCACTTGTGACTGTCCACCCAGTAGATCTCTTCTCCCGTGACCAACAGCACACTCGGCACACGCTGCTGCTGAGTTTTGCAGCTGTGTAGAAGCTAAAAGAGCTGAACCTCTTTGAAGTCATAGAATCATAGAGAGGTGGCAGTTGGAAGGGACCTATTGAGGTCATCAAGTCCAACCCTACCTGCTAAAGCAGGGTCAGCCACAGCAGATTTCCCTGTATCACAATATCCAGATGGGTTTGGAATCTCCAAGCAAGGAGACTCCCTAGCCTCTCTGGGCAGCCTGCTCCAGGGCTCCAGCACCCTCACTGCAAAGAAGTTTCTCCTTAAGATCAAGTGAAATCTCCTGTGTTCTAGTTTGCATCCACTATCCCTTATCCTGTGGAGCTGTATGCAGGGCACAACAGCAGAAATAAAGGTTTTAGCTTTTCTCTAGTTGACCCAAAATGCAAATAAATTACTATTTACCCTAAAAAAGTGCAAACAGCTGTGGGACACTCAATGGAGTTACACAAAGTGCATTTAAAATCTTCACAAAACCAGACCAAACCTCAGCAAATATCAGACAAAAAGCATTAATTTTCTGCTATTTGGAAATATTACATAGCCTAGAAAACATCCAAGGAGGTAACAACTATGGAGAACTACTACTTTTATCAGAAAAATGCCAAATACAGGGCAGTTTTCACTAAAACATTAAGGTTTCAGCTTCGTGTTAGTAACTGGCAATACCAACCACAGTGGTGTCTGCAACACCAAGCTGAGTTTGATGGGTGGTTTCCAGCAAATGCCAATCAAAAAAAGCTTTTTGACTACTTGCAATAGCTCTTTGGTTAGTGTTAGAGGCTTCTGAGTGTGTCTGCACAGAGCTGACAGCTTTAGCACTGGAAGATGAAAGAGTCCAGATTTTTTTTTTTTTTTTAAACTCAATTTTCAACTCAAAAATACAAACTTGAAAGGATTGATTTTTGTGTTGTAGTTGCTCATCCATGAGGTCGAGGTAAGAAATACCTCCTTCCCATCCAGATGTAGTATAAATATAATACTTTGTTGCTTCTGAGGTTCTAAAAACACCACACACACTCAGAAAAAAATAAAATAAAATTACCATTCAGCTATCATCTTGTGCTAAAAAATCAGCTGAAAAACACAACTTTTTGACTTAGTGCAACTGTCTTGGGCCAGACCAGGTGCAATTTCTTCTGATGTCTCCAGAGGGGAATATTGGCTAGTATTTAGACCACAATATGCAGAGTCAGAAATCATTAGATCTAAAGCTTCTCAACATTATCTCATACTCTGTATCTCAGATGTCTCTCAATAAGCCAGAACCGTGAACAGCAGCAGAACAATGATGAGGAGGTCAAACCTTGGAGGCAAATTTCAGCATCTAATTACAACCCTTTTGCATGATTTGAACAGCACCTCATGTTTCCATATCCCTCCTCACAGTTTCAAAACTGCTTTTGTTTGCTTTTGGAGTTGCTGTTGGAGCTGAAAATCTTCACTAACACCCACCAGCAAAGCCATGAAAATGTGCCTCTGCTTTCATCCACCCGAGCAGAGGTGATGTGAAAGCACCACCACAAAGCCTCTTCCTTCCTTTCCATTTCGTTATTGTCAGAAGTAAATCTCATCTTCAGGAGTAAGATTTCCTCAATAGAGCTGGCACAAGAAAAGTCACACTATGCATATGGAAGGTTTCTACTGTGCTGGTTGGATTGATGCTCACATCTTGAGGTCACGATCTTTTCACCTCTGGACAGGGCATGAGCAAGCTTCAGGAATCAGATACATTTCCATCTGCTGCCAAATCTCAGCAAACAGTCAGGTGTGATTTCTCCAAAGGTAGGTCTGAATAATAGCCTGGAGTTTTGTGCCCTTCTCAGAGAAACTGAACTTTAAAATGAACAAAACTTGGAGATGGTACTGTGAAATGAAGGCTATGAATCACAACCTGCAGTGCTGGGTATAGTGCTGGAGTTGTCAGCACAGGAGTGACAGGGACCTGGTGGAGTAGGGCCAGAGGAGGCCACAGCAATGATGGGAGGGCTGGAAGCTCTCTGCTGTGAAGCCAGGAAGAGAGAGTTGGGGTTGTTCAGCCTGGAGAAGAGAAGGCTCTGGGGAGACCTTCTGGTGGCCTTTCAGGACTTAAAGGGGCTGATAAGAAAGCTGGGGACAGACATTTTAGCAGGGCCATTCCAGGTCAGGTTGTTTAGGGCTCTGAGCAACCTGCTGAAGTTGGAGATGTCCTTGCTGAGTGTAGGGGATTGAACTTGATCACCTTTAAAGGCCGCTTCCAAGACAAACCATTCTGTGATTCAATGATCAAGGCAAAATACAGGAAAACACACAGTACAGACCACTGGAAATGGCCTATGTTAGTTAAGAGATAGAAACTGGGTATATTTTCACTCTAGATTTTGAGCTTAGTTGTATATTTCTGAAGGCATTTGTCTGCAGAGTTAAAACCCAATCCATTGGTCTGTGAATTTACAGCAGGGAAAATCTGCCTTCATGCCTCTTCTCTCTCTAGACAGAGTTTTGCAAATATGTTATTTCCCTTTCTGAAGATGAAACAGAGCAATTACCAGCACCATAAATCTGTGTGTAACACTCACATGTCTGGAAGACCCAGGAGTAGCTCCATCTGTGAGCAGATGCAGTACAGCTGCTTCTCTTTGAAGGCAGGGAAAGGAAGAGTAACTCAAGTGTGAATCACATCAACTCATTTTATTAATGAGGATGCCCCCAAAATACGAATCATGAGAGCTACAGGGAATGCCACAGAAGTTGGAGCTGCACTAGCAGTCACTGGTGGAGATGTTGGGATTGTCCCCTCTGCCCATGAGCACGAGGCAGTACTTTGCACATGATGCAAATGGTTCACTTTAGACCAAGGTGGTATCTCTATATGGTATGGAGAGATGATCTCTGGATCTGGGAGTTCTGGTGGACAAGCTGACCATGAGCCAGCAATGTGTCCTAGTGGCCGAGTAGGCAAATTATTTCCTGGGGTACATGAAAAGAGGGGACCAGCAGGTTGAGGGAGGTTCTCCTCTCCTTCTACTCTGCCCTGCTGAGGCCACATCTGGAGTCCTGGGTCCTAAACTCATACTTTCTCCCTGAGTGGAGAATGGTGGGTTCAGTACATATAGCACAGAAAGGGATGTTAAAGGAACCTCCTATCTGAGACTCCTTGCAAGAGCCATCCCTTGGGCTGACCTCTCATCACCCTAGAGCAGAGGAGTTCAGTTTGCTCCACATCTTTGCAGAGGTCTTTTACATCACACCTGAAAAGCTGCTGCTTTGTTCAGATCCTACAGGCCCTCCGCAGCATATTTCTTAGGAGTTGGGTATTCATCCCACAGCACTGAGACAAAAACCTCTTCAGATGTCACTGGTGATCAGCAGGCTGTGCTTGCTCCCCTCCATGGGGGTTTATTTTGGAGGAGCTGTGTGTGAGCCTGCATGTGTGCAGCTACGCACACTGGCATGCAGTGCAGTCTCAGACCAACCCAAACTACCCAGGTGCTTTTGAGAGCTGACTTAACACTTTTATTCTGCTCACCCCCTACAGACTCTTAACTATGCTATGAGGCCTCTGAGTTCATTTTCAGAACAAACATAAAGTACCTTTATTCCCTACGTGCTGTGAACCTCCTTTTCATCCTTCTGAGTAGGTTCAGGTTCTTTACAGTAAGAACCTGGAAGCAGGAAACCTCTGGTCAAAAGCTTTTGTCTCTTCCTAATTTATTGAGGAACTTTTGAGGGTTGCTTGGGTATAACAGAATCATAGAATGGTTTAGATTGTAAGGAACCTTTAAAGGTCATCTAGTCAAACACCCCTGCAGCCAGCAGGGAAATCAACAATACCAGGAGGCTCAAAGCCTCAAACAACCTGACCTGGAGCATTTGCAGGGACGGGGAATCTACCACCTCTCAGGGCAACCTGGGACAGTGTTCCACCACCCTCAGGGTTCTGCACTGACAACCCCATGCAGCACTACAGGCTGGGGACAGAATGGCTGGAAAGCAGCCAGGCAGAGAGGGACCCGGGGGTGCCAGTCGACAGCTGACTGAACATGAGCCAGCAGTGTGCCCAGGTGGCCAAGGCGGCCAATGGCATACTGACCCATATCAGGAATAGTGTGGCCAGCAGGNATCAGCATGTTAAAGTCCTGAAAGACCACTGGAAGGTCTCCCCACAGCCTTCTCTTCTCCAGGCTAAGCAACCCCAACTCTCTCAGCCTGGCCTCACAGCAGAGGGCTTTCAGCCCTCCCATCATTGCTGTGGCCTCCTCCGACCCTGCTCCAACAGATTCATGTCTGTCCTGTGCTGAGAACTCCAGCACTGGCCCCAGCACTGCAGGTGGGGTCTCAGCAGCGTGGAGCAGAGTGGCAGCATCTAATTCCTCCACCTGATGTCCACGGTGCTGGAGATGCAGCCTAGGATATAGTTGGCTTTTGAACTGAATGCACACGAAGATACAGATAGAGATATATAGATATGGATATCAAGAGCCTTGCTTTCCGTAGTACTGTAACCAGCAATACAAAGCAATGGATTGCCAACAACATGGAAGGGTTTGGTACCACTAAGATGCTAAAAAAAACAACAGTGCTCATCCAGGTAAGAACAGGATGTGAAACACTGCACCTCCAGCAAACAGGGACAGCAGAGCTGCGATGTTCAGCCCAGCAGCCATGGCAACGCACTTAATCTTCAGCCTGAAACACAGCTTTAGTAAGCTAATACAACATCATTTGTCACTGAAAAAAAACAAATAAAGACTATTCAAAGCAAGCAAACACAGCTCCTATCATCAACCATTCCTTTGCTCTTCTCAAGTTGCACCACAAAATCTTTCTGCTCCAGTCCCTCAAACCATGACCTTCTAGCCCAACATAAGACAGATATCGAACAAAGCCTTTTAATTGCCTCACAGTCTGGACATTGCTTTATGATGGATATGATAATCCTAAATGACCACTGAAGTAAATCACCCATTGTCAATCCATTCATAATTTAAATCCAGTCCAGCAGAAGCTAGAAGAGAAATGTACTAACCATGGTCAATCAAACTCTCTCTAGAAGTTCTGCAATGTACTTTATGTGAACCCAGGGCATGCCTATGCTTAGCAGCACTTTCTGCACATCTGATGAAGTCAAACCTGTAGGATCCACCACTTCTGTTTCTAGCTTACTACAGAAGTAAATGGCAATGCTTTGCGACCCATGACACTCCAACATGTAACCATACCATGACTCTACAAGTGACTACTGATCTACTACTAATGTGTTTGGTACCATGCAAGGAAAAAAAAACACACAGCCTGATTAAAAACCACAAAAATTGTAAACAATCTTGACACAAAATTCTAAATCAATTCCTGCCTATCACATAGGAATAGTGCAGAGTTTCATTAAATACACAGAAAATACTTTAGCATCATGCATCAAAAATGCTGTTAACAGAATCTTCAGATAATCACAAAACCCCAGCATGACAGGGGGTGGAAGGGAATTCTGGAGATCATCCAGCTCTTACTAAAGCATGGTCACGCACAACAGGTTCCCAAGGATCACAATGTCCAGGTGAATTTGGAATATCTCTAGAGAAGGAGATCCACAAATTCTCTGGACAGCCTGATCCACGACACCACCACCCTCACAGTAAAGAAGTTATTCCTCATGTTTAGGGGGAACCTCTGTGTTCCAGTTTCTATCCATTGACCCTTGTCCTCTCAGTGGGCACCACTGAAAAATGTCTGGCTTAAATCACTTGCCTTGTATCTTTTAGCTCTTGCTGAGCATTGAGCAGATCCCCTCTCAGTTCTGCTCTTCTCCAGGCTCAACAGCCCCAGGGCTCTCAGCCTTTCCTCCTCACAGAGATATTTCAGGCCCCTCAGAATCTTTGCCACCTCCACTAGCCTCTCTCCAGGAGTTCCTTGTCTCTGTTGAACTCAAGAGCCCAGAACTGGATCCAGGATCTGGCCTCACTAGGGCAGAGTAAATGGAGAAAAGAACCTCCCACTACCTGCTGGCCACACTCTTCTTCATGCATCCCAGAACACTGCCGTTCTTGGCCGTAAGTGCATGTTACTGGCTCATGGTGAAGTTCTTGTCCACCAGCACTCCAAGAACCTTCTCTACAGAGCTTCTTTCAAGCAGGCCAACCCCTCATCTATACTGGTGCGAGGAATAACTTCTTCCCCAATTGTATGACCCCACACTTGCTCTTGCTGAACTTCATGACTCTTCAGCCCAACTCTTCAGCCTGTCCAGGTGCCACTGAATGGGAGTGCAGCCTGACAGGGTGTCAACCACTCCTTCCAGTTTTGTACCACCAGCAATTTACGGCTCTATCCTGTGGAGCTACTGCCTCCAGAAGCACAGAGGACCATAGCTACTGTCCTCCTCTTGCACAAAGTGATCTGAAATATGAAGTTCACTGACTTTAGCTTTTCATATTACTCAGTCCTATTTTTTTTAACACCACAGTACATTCAGGTTATTGCCTGCCACAGAAATGTAATGACACCCCTCACCACAACTCCACCTTCTCTACTACAAAGAACAACAGCTTTGTAAAAATTAACTTCTTATTTCTATTACTTTTAAATCTGAGCTGGTGGCACGTTCTTCATGCTCAAACCTCACAGCTCTCAATCTGGCCCCTGTAAAACTGAACATATGCTGACTATAAATCTTCAAAATGGCTCCATTAATAGAGTAGCTGTGGTGACAGCTTTATAAATGGGCACCATCTTTATGCAAACTGTTTTTTATGAGATTGCAGTGTGATGATTTGTAATAGGAATGCAAGGATGAGTTTTGGAGCTGATGGCAGTGAGGAACAACTCCAAGCAGCCAGAGGTTCCATAGCCTGTGAAATTCATGTGGCAGATTGCAATTGCTTACAACAACAGACACTATCAGACCAGCTTTGCTACACCTCTCTGTTCCTCTGCTCTTCCCAAACACAGGGCAAAACACCCAATCAGTGGCTCAGTGTCTGTCAGTCCAATTACCTCCTGTTTTCTATGTGCTAACACACCGTGAAACAAGCAGGCAGATGGTATGATCCTTCATTAGTGTCCAACTGAGTGATGGGTCTCTGGTGAGCAGAAAGGGGCATGGCCAGTCAGTTAAATCAAGAGTTACACCAAAAAAACCCACAACAGGACAAATAAAAAAACAAACCCAAAAGATTGTAACTTCAGGGATTGTTCTGAAGTATTTGAGCTCGATGGAATTCGGTGATGGGGTCTAGAGCACAGGTCTTGTGAGGAGTGGCTGAGGGAACTGGGGTTAAGTCTGAGGAAAAAGAGGCTGAGGGAAGATCTCATTGCTCTCTACAACTCCCTGAAAGGACAATGGAGAAAGGTGAGGATTGGTCTCTTCTTCCAAGGAACCTGGTCTAGTCGAGGATGCCCCTGTTTACTGTAGAGAGGGTTGGACTAGATGACCTTTGGAGGTCCCTTCCAACCCAGACCACCCCATGATTTTATGACAGAACAAGAGAAAATGGCCTCAAGTTGCAGCAGGGTTTAGGTTGGACATTAGAAAAAAATTCTTCACCGAAAGGGTTTTGTCAAGCCCTGGAAGAAACTGCCCAAGGAAATGGTGGAGTCCTCATCCCTGAAGGGATTTCAAAGCCATGCAGATGTGGTGGCCTGGCAGTGGTGGGTTAATGGCTGGACTGAATGGTCTTAAAGTTCAAACCAAAACCATTCTATGATTCTGCAGGGAGCTATTGACTCCAGAAGCAAATAGGCACATAAGCATGTAGGGCCTTTTGATGCCACCCAGGACAGCATTGGCCTCTAGGCTCTGAGCACACTGCACTGGGCATGGAAACCTTACCTTGGAGGAAAGTTCAGCTGCTTTCACACCATGGATCCAGCACCGAATCTAAGCGTGTCCATGCTGATGAGTTACAGCTATCTGCAGAGGAACTCCAGGATCCTGTATATAAATAGCTGCCAGTGGAAAGAAACTGCACTATTGAGGTGGACATTACAAATCAAGGCTAGTGACGTTAAGCTACGTGCAGTTTCAAGCCCATCATGCTCATTAGTAAGTTGGCAGGAAAACTTAATTCAATTGGTGCACGCTAATCTTGCTGCTTAGGAAGGCAAGAAAAAGGGATCAAAGACGCAGCTGTGCTCCAGACTTCAGTAATTAAGAAGTGCACACCTTGTCTGCAGAGCCAGAGCTGCAGAAATCGAAACTATGGAAAGTTTACCATATGCCTTAGAATATATTTACAGCAGTGAAGTCACACCACCAGTTCAGCAGCAACCACTATTTCTCCAAAGGGTTGAGATGATGCTCTGTGGGCTTGTTTTACACGAAGAGATCCTCACAGAACATCTCTGGGGCAAACAGAAATAGCTTCTAGAGTAAATCACAAGATCAGAGAATCATTTTGGTTGGAAAAGTTCTTTAAGATCATTGAGTCCAACCATTCTCTAACTGCCGAGTCTGATGCTAAACTGTGTCCCTCGGCACCACATCTCTGCATCTTTTAAACACCTCCAGGAGAGCCTGCTTGAGTGTTTGAGAAATGAAGAAGTTTCTTCTAATATCCAAGCTAAACCTCTCTTGGTGCAACTTGAAGCCATTTTGTCTTGGCCCTTCACTTTTTACTAGGAAGAAGAGACCAGCCCCCAACTCACTACAACCTCCTTTCAGGTAGTTGTAGAGTAAGAAGGTTTACTCTAAGCCTCCTTTTCTCACACTCAGCTGCTCCTCATAAGACCTGTTCCCCAGAGCCTTCACCAGCTGCTATGGACCCTCTGGCTCAAATACAGATGAAAAGCAGGTATCCGGATTGCCTCTAATCATCCACCTCATTTGACATCCAGAGTCTTGTCCAAGCTAGTGAGGAAAATGGATTTACATTATCACAGGCCTGACTGACAATGCTGTGGTCCTGGACGTAATAGAATTGGACAACTTGGATGCCGTACCTCCACCACAGAATCACAGAATGGTTTGGGTTGGAAGAGACCTTAAAGATCATCTAGTTCCAACCCCCTTTCCATTAGACCGGATTGCTCAAGGCCTCATCTGGACCAGGCCTTGAACACTTCCACCCACAACATCTTGTTCCAGTTTTTCACCACTCTCACCATAAAGAATTTCTTCTGATCTTGGGTCTAAATCTGCCCTCTTCCAGCTTCAATCCATTCATTTTTATCATATCAACACAAGATCTTGTAAAAACTCTCTTCCTGACTTCCTTGTAGGCTCCCTCTCATCATTCCCCTTCTCAAAAGAGTGACTTGCTTCAAAATCCTCAACAATTTCCAACACCAGTTCACTCTTCCTAACTAAACTAATTTAACTGTGCAGCTCCATTTGTGTACGAGGTTTGTTGTTTTTTTTTTCCCAACTCCTGATCTTAAAAACAGAGACAAGGAATTACTGACAGATTATGTCTTCTGCCCAGACAGTTGGTTTCTGTCCACAGAATGATCCTCACAAACCACACGTGATTCATTAGCCTAATGAAATGATGGAAGTTGCTGTAAAACACAGCACAAACATATAGGGGCTGTACTGCCATTGGCAAAATGATTTTGTGACCCCTGAACACATTTTCTGTTCATATGTGTCAGTTTTATTACCCTATAATTACTCTGCACAGATGACATTAGGAGCAGCATCTCCTTCTGCAAACACATAGTTGTGTAAGATGGGGATGTAAGAACAGCTTACGACACATTGTGACTCTTGATCACAGCCTTACCAGCTCACAGGACTGCTGCTGGAGAGCGAGAGGACATTGCTTTTAGACGCAGGCACAGAAAATGAGAACAGAATGCGGTGTGCTGGCTAGAAATGCTCCACACCAAGCTCACCAGTCAGGTTGGAAGACACCAGTCAGATTTTACTGAGAGGTTGTAGAGCCTTTCTGTCTCACAATGTGGAACACAAACTGTCTGGAGGCATTAATGGTGACTCTACAGATGACTTTGTCCTCCAACTACCATAAATCAATGCTTGTAAGTGCACAAGTTAAATAATTTTTGACTGTGTAAGAACTACAAAGATCACCAGGGGGCTGGAAAACCTCCTCTGTAAGGACCATCTGGCTGAGGTGTGCTACAGCCCAAAATCACACCAACACTACCATTAATACCAGCTAGGGAGAGCTCCCAATGTGCTCCAGGACCCAAAACACTTTCAGTGCCTTTGACATGAGCTGGGGCTCCCAGCCTGCCCTGGTTGCTGTCCAAAGAGGACATCTCAGAGCCCCCAATTCATGGCTCAGCAGACTCTACCAACCATTATGTTCTAAAGGCCACGTTTTGCTAACACATCAGTACCAATTTCCTGGCCAGTTTGGTCTTGTCAGAGATGCAGAAAGACATTTATTGTAGCAAACCATGCCTATAAACACGTAAGAGTCACGAACAAAGGCTGTATACACGAGACCTTGGAAGAGGTGCCTGAACCCCAAATGCAGGAAATAATCTGGTTTTTATAGAATCATAGAATGGTAAGGTTGGAAGGAACCTCAAGGATCATCTAGTTCCAACCCCCTGCCATAGGCAGGGACACCTCCCACTAGCACAGGTCCCCCAAGCCCTCATCCACCCTGGCCTTGAACCCCTCCAGGGAGGGAGCATCCACAACCTCCCTGGGCAGCCTGTTCCAGTGCCTCACCACCCTCACTGTAAAGAACTTCCTCCTAACATCCAGTTTAAATCTACCCTCTTCCAGTTTAAATCCATCAAGTAATCACATCAAGCACCTTCTATGAGCTTATGCCCTTTCAAAAATGCAGTATTTTGGTCATCAAAGAGATTATTGTCCTTCTCTAGGGAGGACACAACTCGTATTGTGCTGCACCAGTTTTCCAACAGCAGTAATGAAGGGCAGAAGCCTTCAAAGCAATGATATTCTTACAAGGAGCAGTGACTGTTGAGTGCTCTTCCCAGAGTAATAATTAAGAATAATTCATGTGTCTCTGCCACCCCTAGCGATGTTATTCTAAAGCCTTTGGAGTTACTGAGGGTGTTTCTCTGATTTGGTTTGAATTACACCTGCCAGCATTGCATACCGGGACAGTGCACATTGCCAGTGAGAGCTTGAAGAACTGTCACCGTTCCTACACCATGCATGCTCAGGGAGATGAAAACAACACAGAGGTGACATCATGTCTCAAGGAACAAGAAGGGGAATTGCTCGTGAAGGGACTCTCCACCTTCTGCGGGTACTGGAACAGAACCAAAGAAAACTGCAGATGCCTTCACTCCTGATGGTTGGTTCAAAACAGGAGACACCTCAGCTGTGTCCAGCTTCACTCACAGCACATCGCATACACAGGAGCTTGAAGCATTCGCACTGCACAGTGTGACCCTACTCTAGGGGAATCTTTTTAGGCTGCTTTACTTGTACGGGTTGGGCTGTTCAGCCTGGAGAAGAGAAGACTCCAGGGAGACATCATCACAGCCATTCAGTACTTAAAGGGGGAGGGACACTTTGTCAGTGGGTGTAGTGACAGGATGAAGAATAAGGGTTTCAGGCTGAAAGAGAGGTGATTTAGACTAGATGAAAAAGTTCTTCAAAGAGAGGGTGGTGAAGCACTGGAACAAGTTGTTCAGAGAAGTTGTTGATGCCTCATCCCTGGAAGCCTTGAAGACAAGGCTGGACAAAGCTTTGAGCAACCTGATCTAGTAGGATGTGTCCCTGCCCATGGCTGGAGGGTTGGAAATAGATGATCTTTAAAGTACCTTCCAACCTAAATCACTGTACATCCCTGCATCTATGAGATCTCCTGAGACATTACATGCTGAAAGAGGAACTCTCCTCTGAAACATGCATAAAATTACCACAAGGATGGGGAAACTCCCATTAATGAGTGCATGGGAATTACACTAATTAAAGATATGTAACAGATGGGCTGATTTAACAGGCTTTCATCCATGGTGATCCCACCCTGCTCTGCCAGCCAGCACCACTCCCACTGAAATGGGATGGCAGCTTGCTGGAATCTCATCTTCCCAGCCAGGAAGCGCACTGTGATGAGCTGTGGTGTTACACTCAGAATCTTATTATTTGCAAAAGGGATGCACCACATGCACAGAGCCGGTAAGCCATTAGCCTAATTAACTCTTAAACGTAGATTAAAATACAGTAAAGAGTTCTTATTAGTCCAGTTGTAATAATAGCTTGTGGCCTTCTGCTAGGGACGGTGAACCCCACACATTTACTGGGCTATGAGGGTGTTTCTTACAGCAATAGGAGCTGGTCTTCTCCCAGTATGAATTCAAGTCATCCTGTAAAAAATACCCTCATAGATTCATAGAATGGTCTCAATGGGAAAAGATATTTAAGATCACTCCAACCCAGCACTGCCAGGTTACCACTAAACCCTGTCCCTCAGCACTGCATCTACATGGCTTTTAAATACCTCGGACAGGGACTCCACCACTACCCTGGGCAGCCTAGGCCAGGCCTTGACAACCCTTTTGGGGAAGAATTTTTTTCTAATGTCCAATGTAAACTTCCCTTGACACCACTTGAGACCATTTCCTCTTTTCCTATCATTTGTTACTAGGGAGAAGAGATTAACTCCCACCTGGCAGCAATCTCCTTTCAGGGAGTTGCACAGAGTCAGAAGGTCTCTCCTCAGCCTCCTTTCCTCCAGGCTGAACAACCCCTGTTCCCTCAGCTGCTCCTCACCAGACTTGTGTTCTAGACCCTTCACCAGCTTCACTGCTTTTCTCTGGACACACTCTAACACCTTAATGACCTTCTTGGAGTGACAGGCCCACAACTGATGTTGTGTAAAATGTTTGCATTTATATTCTCCAAGGCATGAGAAAGCTGAAAGCAAATCCTTTCAGGCTAGGACAACTAAATAGGTAGAAATATATACTGAGAACCATGAAGACATCACTCACCAGAAATCTTACAAGGCATGCCTATGTTCCTCTGACATAAAATCCTACTTGTGTGTCTCCCTGCTGTAAATTGTGCTTGGTTTCTTCCAATATTCTTTTTTCAATTGCCAAATACAGGAAACAAATCCATGTAACAATAGTAGTAGGAAATGTAGCAACGCAGATTCTGCAGTTCCATAGATAAGATGGATGTTGTAGCTGTTTTACTTGGGATTTTTTTCCACAATTTTTTTTGGTCCTGCCTTGTAAAAAACTGCATGAGAAATCAGGTTCCTAATATTTGTCCAGCTGAGCCAGTCTCTATGAATCATTTTAGTCACCTGCATTTCATCTTTTTCCTCTAACTAATAATGTGAATAGTGCTTGAATGCTGTGAATAATTCATTACCGTGCCAAATTTCATCTTGGAAAGAAAATACATTCTCAGAACATAACCATTTCATGTGCCATGTACAACACAATTTAAAGAAGCCCTACTTTTGGGAAGTACCTACAATTTGCTTTTTAAGAATAAAGCTTTACGAGCAAGCTATCATCAAGTAAAATTGACAGTAAGTTCACCAGGAGCCAGCAGTGTGCTCTCATGGACAAGAAGACAAATAGTCTCCTGGGGTGCACTAAGAAGAGTGTAGCCAGCAGGTTGAGGGAGGTTCTCTCCTCCTCTGCTCTGCCCTAGTAAGGCCACATCTGGGAGTCCAGTTCTGGGCTCCCCAGTCAAGAGTGACATGGAACTACTGGAGAGAGCCCAGCGGAGGTTACAAAAGTACTGAGAGGACTGGAGCATCTCTCTGAGGAGAACAGGCTGAAAGATCTGGGGCTGTTGAGTCTGGAGCAGAGCAGCCTGAGAGATCTTCTCAATGCTCAGCAAGAGCTAAACAGTGGGGAGGCAATAAAATGCGGGTAGACTCTTTCCAGTGGTCCCCAGCAAGAGGAAAAGAGGCAATGGTCACAAACTGGAACCCAGGAGGTTCCACCTAAACATAATGAAAAAATTCTTTGCTATGAGAGTGGTGGAGCACTGGAACAGGTTGCTCAGAGAGGCTGTGGAGTCTTCTTCCCTGGAGAGATTCAGAACCAGCTACAGAAGCTTTAAAACATCTTTCCTGGGGCTGTTCCACACTTAACCTTCTCTAACCCTCAGAAACACTCTCCTCCCTTTAACGGGATGTTCCAGCTTTCTGACTTTTACAGCTGATGCACTGAAGACTCCATGATGTCATTTAAATACAGACTTAAAGAAGAAGGCTGAAAGTTCTATTGTAACCAGCCTATGCTTCAGCTCTCCAGATGGGAGTCACAAACTGTCTTAGTGCTCAGAAAGAAACGCCAGTGAGGGGAAAAGGGGTACTAGGAAGGGGAATCCAATAGCTCATTTCTCCTTGGGCTTTTTCCCCTTTAACACTGGCATGCAGCACTCAGACCCTGATGAAATAATACCTTAAGATGACTCTCTTCTCAGTTCCTCCCATTTATCAACATTATCATAACTGCAAATGCAAGCAGCAATGCAGAAGTACACATGGCACAGAAGACACAGACCTATGTGAAATGTTAAATCAATGCAAGATTTTACCAATCTATGTATTCACTTATTTTTATATATGTGTGTATTTGTTTTGGGGGTTTTTTTTGGACATGGCAGGCCCATATTATTTGATATAAATTCTACTTAAGCAGCTACAGATCAGCTTATCTTTTAAAATCACAGCATACAGAAGTGATGAGGTTGAAAGACACCTTTGAGATCACAGAGTCCAGTGGCTCACCTAGAACTCACAATCCCACCACTACTGCTAAGCTACTACCACTAAACCGCATGCCTCAGCATCACATCCACATGCCTTTTAAATGCCTCTGGGGATGGTGAATCTACCATCTCCCTAGGCAGTCTATTCCAATGCCTGATAACCCTTTCAATGAAGAAATTTTTCCTAATAGCCATATTGAGCCTTCCTTGGCAACACTTGACAACATTTCTTCTTGTCCTCTCAATTGCTGCATGTGAGAGTGACCCCACATCACTCCAGCCTCCTCTGAAGTAGAGGGCAATGAGGTCACCTCTTTTTTGAAGACTAAAGCCCAGTTTCCCAGCCATTCCTCATAAGATCTCAAGGCCCTACACCAGCTTATATGTTCTTCTCTGGACATGCTCCAACACCTCAATGTCCTTCTTGGAGTGAGGGGTTCAAAGCTGAGCCCAGAATTTGTGGTGTGGCCTCACCAGTGTCAAGCGGAAGTGGGATTATGAGTGTATGATTCAGGAGAACTGCAATTTTCAGTAAAAGTATTAAATAGAAGCAAAAGTGGAAAGAAATAAGACAAAAGTGAAATTAAAAAGGGGAAATAACAGAATTAAAATATAATGTTAACTTGCTGGTCACTGTGGAGAAACAATAAATAAGAAAAGAGGAAGAAAAACCTTGTTGAAGATATATATAATCAGTTCCTTTGTCTTTCCCAACAGATCCATCACCTGAGGTACCCCTGGATTTGTCTCTAGGCAGCACAGTATAACAATATGAATGGGAATGAGAAATGACCCATTAATCATTGGAAGCCTCCATCCAAGAGTCAGCACAAAATACAGTCCTCTGGCACAGTGAGTACTAAACCAACAGAGATATTAAAGGGGCATGATGGCTGAGCTCGGAGAGTGGTGGTGACTGTAGTTAAATCCAGTTAGTGGCCAGCCAGAAGTGGTGTCCCAGCTCAAACCCTATGATTCTTTTTGTAAAATGTGGGTAGTAGCTACCTTCTTTCCAAAATGTCTCATAAATTAGAAAGAAGTAATGAATGGATGAAACCCAAGGGAACAATCCCACACAAAACCAAGAAAACCAAGAAAAAGTGGTGCTGCAGTAGTGTAGCAGTAGTGGTGGGATTGCGAGCTCTAGGACTTGATGATATCAAAGTTCTCTTTCAACCTCAATAGTTCTGTGATAAGACAGACACACACAAGACCCAGCATCTCTGGTTAGAACAAGACACTTGTCAAGTATCAGGCACCTCGCTATCAGGATACTGTCACTGAAAGTCTTTGTTCCTTAGATATGCACAAACCCTCACCCTGCTCCCAATCCTTTATCTTCAGTGTCTACATTTGTGACAGGACACACTTAACTCGAGCACACCACCTACCTGTGCAAGGAATTCCAGCTTCAAAGCCAGATAGATAGCAAATTCTTACAATGACAATGCAATTGGATTGGAAGAGACCTTTAAAGGTCATCTAGTCCAAACCCCTGCAGTCAGTAGCGACATCTTCAACCAGTTTGCTCAGAGCCTAAAACAACCTGACCTGGAATGTTCCCAGGAATGAAGCATCTACCATTTCTCTGGACAACCTGTCCCACTGAAACAAACATCTTCTTTCTCTAAAGCCTAAATCTCCCTCTTTGAGTTTAAAACCATCACTCCTTGTCCTGTTGCACCAAACCCTGCTAACAAGACTGTCCCTTACTTTGCAGACCCCGAAGCCACTAGGCTAGTGTCATAGTTTGAGGGGTCCCCAGGTTTCCCTCAGAAACTACAGGGACCAAGACCTGTCCCAGGGGATGGATCTGGNGCCTTCTCCTCTACCTCCCTGCACGTCTCTCTCGTGGCAGAGTGTGCGCCATCTCCTGGCTTGTGGGGGAGATGTCGACTACCTGGCAGGGAATTTCAAGCCGCGAAACGCGGCCCAGAGACGCCTCCTAGGCCTCAGATGGCGGGAGGTGGGTGGGGGTGGTAGCATTTCTGGCCTACTCTTAGGCCTACCAAGGGTGGGATGGGTGGCATACTCTAGATGACTTAGTCTGACTGACTTGGCTTTGCATCTGGATGTATCCATCCCAGCCTTTTGCATATATGCTCTAGTAAATAGAATCTCTCTCTGAACTTCCAATCAGTATGCAGTATTTTCATTCTTACTCTCCCAAGGAGGTAAGAGTCACCTCTGTAATCCGGTCATGTGCAGCTTGTGGCATTCAAACACCGACAGCTAGAAACTCTTTTTGGTTTTGGCAATGAATTCTAGGTGCACCTTCACTCAAGGCCAGACAACAGGCAATCCTTGATATGCACACAACAGCTTGCTTTTTCCAGCTCTTGAGACAGAGGGGAAAAAAAGGACACAATTTCTTACATTATTTCACTCTTCTTCATACTTCAAACACCGCCCCAAGTGAATGCCAATGAAAGAGCACACAAGGATGAGAAGATGTTGAACAGTCTGCAGAAAATCAATTTCCAGCTGCTGTTTTTGTTATTTAGATTTAAGAAAAAACCTACACATATGGAACTGAGTGTCTGAGCTATTGAGAAACCAGAGTCACAATGTAAAAGTCAGCAGCATTGAGTAAACTATTTTAAAAATATCAATTTATAGACAGGGATGTTGAACACTTTGTCTGTAAGCTTTTTGCTTGTAAAGAAAAAAATAACCCCACAAACCAAAACAAAAAGAGGCAACTGGATATAAATTTCATGGTCTTAAAAGAGCAGAAGCTCATAACCTACAAAAAATAAAATGATAATGCAACTTTGGAATGGAAATTTAAACTCCAAAGGTAATTTTCCATTGACAGTGCTCACTGATGCATGAATTATACTCTCAGGGATGCGTAAATAGGATTTGTTTGATTGCTTTATCATCCCTCCATTATAGCAAATCTTCTAAAGCAGTGGGAGACATCACAAGGCTGTTTGTAGATTCCTTGTTTGAAGACACAGTGGGGGCAAAATTGTATCACTCCTATTGAGGAACAGGGCCTGACCATGAAATCATAATTAATGCCATAACAATCTACTTATAAGTCTCTGAAGCAGGCACGATGGGGATAAATTAGAAGCAAAATATTGTTAGCATTTTATTTAAATTAAATTAAAAATAAAAAAAAGTCTGACATGACAGGAAGCATATTACAGGCTAATAAGGGATTAGATGAAGCAATTACAGCAATGGGCTTTTTTTTCCCTGATGATGCAAAAAGACAGAAGCTTTGTCGACATCACTGCTCTCATAGAGTCACAGAATCAGAGAACTGCTTTGGTTGGAAAAGACCTTTAAGATCATAGAATCATAGAATGGTAAGGTTGGAAGGGACCTCAAGGATCATGTAGTTCCAACCCCCTGCCATAGGCGGGACACCTCCCACTAGTACAGGTCACTCAAGGCCTCCTCCAACCTGGCCTTGAACACCTCCAGGGAAGAAACAGCCACAACCTCCCTGGGCAACCAGTTCCAGTGCCTCACCACCCTCATTGTAAAGAACTTCCTCTTGACATCTAGTCTAAATCTCCCCTCTGCCAGTTTAAACCCATTGCCCCTAGTCCTGTCATTGCAAGACCTTGTAAATAGTTTCTCCACAGCCTTCCTGTAGGCCCCCTTCAGATACTGGAAGGCTACTCTGTTTCCTGGACACGCTCCAACACTTCCATGTCCTTCCTGTGCTGGTNAGACGTGACCTAATAGTTGTGCACAGGGAGATGTTAGGTTATGGTTGGACTTGACTATCTTAAGTTTTTTTCCAACCAGGCGATTCTGTGATTCTATTTTCTCTATCACTCCTGAATCACAACAGAATATGGGAAAGAAGGATTATTGAATTAAACAGGAGGCAAAGATGCTTTGCAGCTGTCTAGATACTGTGGTAATTATAGAAGAGAGTCCACTAAGACGACACTGCAGAATCACAGACTGGTTTAGGTTGGAAGTGACCTCAAATATAATCTAGTTCCAGCCCCTCACCATAGGCAGGGACACCTCCAACCAGAACAGGTCACTCAAGGCCACCATAATGATGGCCTTTCAACACCAGACTTCATTTTAAAGCCAAGACTTTCAAATACAGTGAGTAACAATGAGCCAATACTACAATAATTAGGTATCCAATCTAGAAACCATGATGACATTGACCTTCAGACTCCAGGATGCTGTTGCCCAGAGAGATGGTAGATGCCTCATCTCAGAAACATTCCAGACCAGGTTGGACAGGCCTCTGAGCAACCTGGTCTAGATGACATCATCCTCTAGATCCTCAAATCGCAAGTTTCCACATTGTGATCTGTGAAAACTCTCAGCCTCACTTTACATGCCAGGAATGGAAAGACGTGCACAAGCACAAAGACGAACACAGAGAGAAAAGGAGGTGGGGAAAAGGGAACTTGGTTCTACATTAGAGCTACTTTGAAGCCACTTTTCCTGAAGCATCAGTAAGCACCAGAAATTGCTGGGAATCAGAACTTTCTAATTTATATAAACAGTTTGCAGGAGTGACAAAGAATTTTCTTCTTCTAAGAGTTTGGCCCACATCTTCTAAGTGACTACCCACTGGTGAAGGAGAAGCGAAGACCTCCAGGATAAGACACCTCTTGAATAAGACTCAGAATCACAGAATCATAGGGGTTGGAAGGGACCTCTAGATATTCTCTAGACCCTGCAGGGTCACCTAGAGCAGCTTACGCAGGCTCACAATGTCCATGTGGGTTTGGAACCTGTCTAGAGAAGGAGACTGTACAACCTTTCTAGACAGCCTGTTCCAGTGCTCTACTGTTCTCAAAGTAAAGAAGGTTCTCCTCATCTTTAGATGGAACTTCTTATGTTCAAGTTTGTGCCTGCTACTTCTTGTCCTGTCACTGGGTACCACTGAAAAAAAGACTGGCCCCATCCTCCTGACACCAACCCTTTAAGTACTGATAAGCATTGAGAAGATCCCACTCAGTCTTCTCTTCTCTAGGCTAAAAAGCCCCAAGTTCCACAGCCTTTCTACCTAAGAGATGTTATAGTCTCCTCACCATCTTTGCAGCCCTACTTGACTTCCTGACAAGTAATCTTTGGGAAAGGCTAGAGAAGGGAGGAGTTAGGAAATATTATAGAATCAGTCAGGGTTGGAAGGGACCACAAAGATCATCCAGTTCCAGTTCTACTGCTCTGTGCTACCAGGAAACCCATCCCTCTCACTTTGCTGCAGTATCCGCACACACAAAACATGCAGCGCGTGGAAGTAGCTATGGTCCTGCTCCATGGTATGAGGGGAAAGGCCACATTAACTGTCAAACCATGTCCTGATGTATTCAGAGGTAATTCTGGCAACCCATTTCAATTAGGGCAAGGAGGGGGCAGGGAGCTCTTCTGTCCTTCATGTTACTAGACATGTATTAGGAGTGACAGCCTATGATTGCTGCAGACAGCATCTAATTAACTGTCATTATAAAACACATGTCAAAGCCTGGGGCTTGTGCTGGTTCTGCTGCCTAATTTAGCTCTGGAATATTAAAAATCCCCTTGAAACAAGCCTGGTGAATGAATTTTGTTGTCTTAATAAACACTCCTTATCCCCTCCCATTCCTAAACCCTCCTTCCTCTTTGGCACTTGATATTTGGAATAAATGATGTATTAAACCAGTTTCTTCCCCCTTACTGTAGAGAAGCATTAGAACATGAATACAACATGAAAGTGGAAGCTGTCTGCAGAACTGTTAGATGACTAATGAAACAATTACATCTAAACAACCACAACAATTACTTGTGCAACTTATTTTTTCTGTAGCACACAGTAGAGTCAGACCTGGTTCTCTATTTATTTATTTTTTACTAATTAGAACAAGCACAAATTAATCTATCTCTGTTTTTTCATGCATTATGTGCATGGAGAAAAACAGTGAGGAGCTGGATGGAAATGTCTTCACTAAATTACCGGTGACACAGAATCATAGAATCAAAGGATGGTAAGGTTCGGAAGGTACTTCTAGTTTCTCTCATCTAGGCCAAATCCTTCCAGTCACCATGGAATTCTGCAATGAGGTTGCTCAGAGCCCCAAAAAAACTGACCTGGACTGCTTCCACAGATGTGGCATCTACTACCTCTCTGAGCAACCTGGGTCAGTGTCTCACCACACACACTGTAAAAGGTTTCTTCCTTCTCTCCAGTCTAAATCTCTCTCTTTGAGTTTAAAACTATCACCTCTTGTCCTGTCACAAAAAAAAAAACAAAACAAAAAAACAACTGCTAAAATGTCTGTCCCCATCCTTCCTCGAGGTCCCACTGAAGTACTGAAAGGCCACCAGAAGGTCTCCCTGGAGCCTTTTTTTCTGCAGGCTGAACAACCCCAGCTCTCTTAGCCTGGCCTCACAGCAGAGAGGTTGCAAACCTCTGATCCTTTTTGTCACCTCCCTTGGCCCTGCTCCAAAAGGTCCATGTCTCTTCTGTGCTGAGGACTTCAGAACTGGCTCCAGCACTGCAGGGGGGGTCTCAGCAGAGCACAGCAGAGGGGCAGAATCCCCTCCCCGCACCTGCTGCCCACACCGCTGTGAATCAGCCCAGACACAGTCTCTGGGCTATGAGCGCACAGTGCCAATTCATGTCCAGCTTTTCACCCATCAGCACCCCCACATCCTCCACATGGCCACTCTCAATTTTGCCTTGAGAACAAGTTTACAAGGCTCTTTGAAAGCCCAGATGCAAAATAAAACAGTTTGTAGCAAGCTCTAAACTTGAAAGATTGCAGGTAGACTGGATGTCAGAAATGAAGCTCTTCAGTGGCAGCCCTTGGGGCACTGTAGCTGCTTCTTAGCTCGAGCTTTAACTATAGCAAGGTATTATATTTACAAACACCAAATAGAGATGTGGAGCCAGGCAACCTCATGCTTTAATAATTAGGGGGCTCTGTGATATCCGCCGAGTTGCTGGTTTTCATAGATTGGATCTTCCTTTCTAACTGGAGGCTGTGTCTGATTTCCATTCTGTTTCTGAAACACTAAGCCACACTACATCATCCCATGGATTGGGGAAAATATTGAACCTTTCTGTAAAGAAAGCACATTGGGATGGATTTTGCGTATTTCCATAAGGCTAAAGCTCTGTTTTTCCTCAAGGGAAAGGCACAATGATAAAATAGCTACTGTGTTGGGTTTGTTATCCAATTCCGTCACAGGTAATGTGTTTTATAGCCACTTAAACAGAGTCAAAGACAATCTAGTTATATGAGGCAGTGATCACAGAGACCCTTTAGATGATAACAATAAGACTTTAATACAAGGAGATATTTTCTGCACACTTTCTGTTGCATTATCATAATGTCCTCTAATGAGATTCTTCTCATTGGTCCATTTTCACTTCTGGGAAAGAGGAGAAAACACTCAACTGAAAAAATATTTATGGATTATGGGGTTTGGAGCATCTCATTCCAAAACTGGACTGCTCTCACAGAGCAGGTAATTTCCTAGCCTTTTAGGTATTGTTACTGGGAATAACTGGAATTTTGTTTTCTTCTACAAGAACTTCTTGCGATTGGACAGGAGGGAATGCCTTTAAACTGGAGGGGGGTAGATTTAGACTGGATATTAGAAAAAAAATTCTTTACAATGTGGGTGGTGAGACACTGGAACAGGTTGCCCAGGGAGGTCATGGATACTCCCTTCCTGGAGGTGTTCAAGACCAGGTTGGACAAAGTCTTGAGTAACCTGGTCTAGTGGAAGGTGTCCCTGCTCATAGTGGAAGGGCTGGAACTATCTTTAAGGTGCCTTCTAACCCAAACCATACTGTGATTCTGTAATGATTACCTTGTCCAACCACCCTGCTCACAGCAGGTTGCCCATGATCACAATATCCAGGTGGGTTTGGAAACTCGTCTCCAGAGAAGGAGACACTACAACTTCTCTGGGCAACCTGCTCCAGGCCTCTAGCACCCTTACAGGAATGTTTTTCTTCATGTTTAGATGGAACCTTCTGGATTCCAGTTTGCGCCTACTGTGCCTCGTCCGGGCACCTGGCACCACTGAAGAGAGTCTGACCCCTCCTCTTGACCCCCACCCTTGCTTATATTGATTAGCATTGAGTAGATCCCCTCTCAGTCTGCACTCTCCAGGTTAAACAGCCCAAACTTATTGCTGTAAAGCAGAATCCTCTAATCAAGTCAATGATGGGGAACTGGGTTCACATCTCTGAGATGCTCCATGTGTGGGAAGGCAACGGTGCTGCTTTATGATTAGAAACAATTCCCAAAACAGCGATGCCCAGAGCCATTAAGAGGCATTTCCAGCAGTTCTCATTAATGTTACTATTGATTCTTCCACTTTGCTATTTTTCTCCTGTGATTTGTTAATTTCTCCTTTTTCTTTTATCCCTGAGAGGTTTCGTTTATGAAAATGGACTTCTGCTCTTCATTCAGCATGGGGAAGTACATCACTCATGTCTTTAAAATGCTTCTTTCCCAGGAGATTAACAAGGTGATTATTAATAGAAAAGATGCAGTTTAAGAAGGTTTTTTGGGGAAAAAAAAAAAGGTATCATTGTTCAGCAAGTCATTTAACCACATAGTAGGGAAACACTTTGCACGTCTACCTATTCCCAAGGTATCCCAATCACAGGCCAGCATCCCAATGAAAGATTAAAAATGCTACAACTGGATGGACAGAAGCATGAGCCAAGTTCTGCACTCACCTTTTGAAAAAATTCTCTCTGTTGGTTTGGTGGCATACTTAAAAATGCCTAACTGCACTTGGTGAATATTGAAGGTGCAGCACAATGTTAGGGGTTGGAAGGAATCTCCAGAGATCATCCAGCCCAATCCTCTGCCAAAGCAGGATCACCTAGGGCAGGTCATACAGGAATGCATCCCAGTAGGTTTTGAAAGTCTCCAGAGAAGGAAGACTCCTCAGCCTCCCTGGGCGGCCTGTTCCAGGGCTCCCTCACCATAAAGTGAGGTGGGACCTCCTGTGTTCCAGCTCGTACCATTGTTCCTTGTCTTATCACTGGGTACCACCAAAAAGAGACCATCATCTTCATCCTGACACCTACCCCTCTGATATTTTATAGACATTAATAAGATCCTCTCTCAGTCTTCTATTCTCAAGACTAAACAGCCCCAGCACAGTCTTTCTTCATAGAAGTCCCTCAGTCATCCTCACAAGCAGCCATAATTCCTGTGCAACCTTTGGGAAGACCTCAGGAGTGTTTGTATCACCTGTCCAATTTTGTTTCACTGGCATAGAAAAGTCTCATAGGCTCACCATGCTCATTAATATTCTGTTCCTCCACTGATAAAAGTTCTCATTCAAGGGCATGTTTTGCCTTGCAAGACACAAAGGAACATTCCTGACCCTTCCTGGGATGGCAGCAAATCCTCTCTATCTTGCTACATAATCCTGGCTGTGTTCATATTTTGCAATAGAAGAACTATTTCTTCCATCTGCTCCTACCGCATTAGTCTCTTGAGTTGTTTCTTTTTTAATGCTTTCCTGAGGTTCTCAACTTAAAGATATTAAATATACCACGGTTGGGCGCTCCCCCAACACTGAACACATCTTGCAGTATTGATCAGCAGCTCCCTGCTCAAATGAGAAACAACCTACAGAAGTCAACACTATAAAGACAGAGCAGTAAATCTGCCAGATACAGCAACACATATGGGTGTGGGTGTTTGTACGTACACAAACTCTACTCATGTTGGGTACCATCTACTCACAGAAACCACAAGACAGTTGGCTATTAGCTTCCTTATTGAACATGTTTAAAGATATTTTATGTCATCCTTTTCCTTTCAAATTTAGGGAATAAATATAAGTTCACAGATCAAAATCTATCCCAAACTATCTCTTCTCCCAGGTAACTAGAATAGGATGAGAGGAAGTCACACAATCACAGAATGGTAGGGGTTGGAATGGACCTCTGCTGATCATCAACTCCAATGCTCCTGCCAAAGCAGGATCACCGAGGGTAGGTCACACAGGAGCACATCCAGATAGGCTTGCAAGTCTCTGAGGAAGGAGATTCCACAACCTCTCTGGGTAGCCTGCTCCAGGGCTCTGTCAGCCTAACAAGTAAAGTTTTATCTCTTGTCAAGGTGGAACCTCCTGTATTCAAATTTGTGTCTACTGCCCCTTGTCCTACCAGAGGACACCACTGAAAAGAGATTGGAACCATCTTCTTGACACCACCCTTCAGATATTTATAAATATTAGTAAGATCCCCTCTCAGCCTTCTCTTCTCCACACTAAACAGCCCCAGGTCTCTCAGCCTTTCCTCATCTGACAAATGTTCCAGTCCCTTCATCATCTTTGCAGCTTTCATTGAGCACTATCCAGTATATCTCTGTCCTCAACCTGTGCCAAGGTGGGTTTAAATTGGATATTAGGAAAAAATTGTGTACAGAAAGAGTGGTCAGGCATTGGAACGGGCTGCCCAAGGAGGTGGTGGAGTCACCGACCCTGTAGATGTTCAAAAAAACATATAGACATGGCATCTGGGGACATGGCTTATTGGGCATGGTAGTGTTGGGTTGGCAGTTGGCCTTGATGATCTTAGAGGTCTTTTCCAATCTTAATGATTCTGTGGATCTATGAAATGAAAGCTAATGAGCATAGTGTTAAAAACAAATAGGTTGCTGGTTGTATAATATGTTTACATTTTAAAAAGTAATTAAGGGCTTGCTAAAAGGTCATAAACTCCACTGGGTTACATTTTGCTAGCAGGAGAATGCAGTTTCCTTCCCAAGCCTCACGACAAAGAAGAAAAATGTACTTTTTCTTTGTCAGGTGCAAAAAGGTCTTGGTGGGTGATAAATAGCAGACCCATACAATTTTGCAATCCAGTGAGAAAAAAAAAATGTACATCTTTATGCTGAGGTACAAATCAAACCTGCTTTTTTCCTTTTTTTGCTTAATCACCAATTAAAAATGCAATAAATTAGGGTAAGTTTCCGTTAGCCTAAATTGAATTTCATTCACATTAAAGAATGCAACCTTTTGCTTGACGAAAATGGAGCAACTACTCTTTCTGAGGGCACACAAAATCAGTAATTTAATTTAACTAGAAAGTGTGAGGCTTTCCTGAAAAGAATTAGGCTGTTGATTGTGTTAAGCAAATAATAATTAACGCAAGTACATACAGCTCTAATTAGCACGGAATTTAATTAAACAAATACGCCAACTTAACAAGATGCATAACAAAGTAATTGTGCTATGTCTTGCCAGTGTAGACTTTACTGCTTCAAAGTTTTTACATGGTGATTATAAAGCAATTTTGAATGACTAGGGACACAAGAGCAGTAAAAACAAGCTCTACACAGCCCCACCCAAATGCACAGAAGCCCCCCAATGCCAAAGCATGTCAGAAATGATTGCAACATCTACAGTGTTTAATCATCATCCTGCTTTCTAAGACTGGAAGAACCATGGAATTGTTTTGGTTTGAAGAGAGCTTTAAGCTCATCAAGTCCAACTGATAACCCAGCACACTAAGCTATGTCTCTCAACACCACATTTACATGGCTTTGAAATCCCTCCAGGGATGGGGATACCACCACTGCCCTGGGCAGCCTCTTCCAGGGCTTGGCAGCTCTTCTAGGAAAGAAATTGTTCATAATATCCAACCTAAGCCTCCCCTGCAGCAACTAGAGGCTATTTACTCTTACTCTATCACTTGTTACTTGGGAGACGAAAACACACTCCCACCTGGCTGTGACCTCCTTTCAGGGAGTTGTAGAGACCAAGAAGGCCTCCCTTGAGCCTCCTTTTCTCCAGGTGAAACAGCCCCAGTTCCCTCAGAGGCTCCTCACAAGACTTGTTCTTCAGACCCTTCACCAGATTTGTTGCACTTCTCTGGACATGCTCCAGTACATCAATGTCCTTCCTGCAGTGATGGGCCCATGAAAGATTTCTAACTGCTGGCTTTCAGGATTGCAAAGGATAATTCCCATTTATCTAAATTAACAAAACACAAAAGCCAAACTTGTCATCTTATCTTGTTCTGAGAGCCTGGAAAATGTAAAAGTGATATCAAGACATAGAACTAGAGAAGAGTTGAGGTTGGATGATTATCCAGTTAAATCCCTGCCCAAACAAGGGCGGTCAGAGCAGGCTGCCCCCAGATCACATTCAGTTGGGTTTTGGATATCTTCAAGGATGGAGACTCCGCAACCTCTCTGGGCAATCTGCTTCAGTGTTTAACACCTTCACAGTAATAAAGTGTTCCTTATGTTTCCTGCAGGAGCAGACTGCCCAGAGAGGTTGTAGGGTCATTGTCTCTTGAGAAACTCCAAACTCACTTGTGATGCTGTGAGGCTGGGTGACCTGATTTTAGCTGGGGACATTGGACTAGATGATCCCTTCCAGAGGTCCCTTCCAACTTCTACCATGTTGAGATTCTGCGATACTTTCAGTCCTGCAGATACAAAGTCTACAGTAGCATGCCTGGAGCAACTTGGATTTGTCCACCATTTTCCCTCTGACATTCAAATAAGCCTGAATAGTTTGCACAGAAAAGGATTCCACAAGAAGCCAAGAACAGGTTTGTCAGCAACTCAGCATACGTCACACACAGGTTTGCAAGTGTCCACAACTTCCCTGCTATCAAGCTCACTCTCCACTTTGACCAAGCCCAGGGTTTTCAGCATAACCATCACTTATTTGTGAAGGGTAAGATGATGATCCAAAACTGGTCACTGTATTCTGGAGCAAAGTTCTTCTGTCTCTGGAATGAGCTTCAGTGAGTTTAGCATCACTGGTAGGACACCAAGAGTCTGAGGGAGGATGCCTACAACACCAAACATTCACTAACATGTGGATGGCCATCTTGGCTGTCAATACAGGCACAGCTTCTCAACAGAGAAGAAAAACTCTTTGGGTACTAAAAATCCATTTTCTCCACATCAGTTTTGTCCTCAACTTTTAACTGTATGGAACAGAGCTATAGGGTTTAAGTTGTCTCCTAAATAATTCCTAAAAAAAAACAATCCTGGAGGTGATGGTTTTAAACTGAAAAAAAGTGAGATTTGGACTAGATCCAAGGAAGAAATTTTTTATGCTGAGGGTGGTGAAACCTTGGCCCAGGTTGCCTAAAGAGGTGGTAGATGCCCCATCACTGGAAACATTCCAGGGCAGGTTGGTCTGGGCTCTGAGCCACTAGATGTAGTAGAAAATGTCCCTGCTCTCTGCAGGGACGGTGGACTGGATGACCTTGAAAGGTCCATTCCAACCCAAAGCATAGTCTGATTGTATAATCATAAGGATGAGGATTTTTGCCTCTCTTCCACTTAAATATTTCCAGTCACAGTCCAGACATTTTTAATCAGTAAAACCAGAAAATTGAGGGGATAAAGAACGGGAGGGAACTGTATGTTTTGCAGAGGTCTTTATGACCTCGGAAGCAGAGATGAGTCATGGGCATCTTGGAGACAAATATGCAATACCCATCCTGCATCAGTTAATATCTTTTATGAGCCTGTTTCAGAAGCTGCAGCAGCAGTGTTATTATACAGCCTAATTAAATCAATTCATCTGCCTAACTTTGCAATGCTTGGACTTTTTCCAGAAGGGCTCCTTAGAGCATCTTTTGTTCATTCCCTATCTCTTCCTAAATTTCTGAGGTAAACAACAACAACAACAACAAATGCTAATTTCTTTCCTGACACTCCACAGCCACTGAAGGTTGAAGCCCCAAGGGAGTTTTTCTTCATGTTAAGCTCTCTGCTTATCAATCCCACCCCCAGCCTAAAGCTGAACACTGCAATTCCACACTTTATTATTTCTTAATTTATTATTTGTGTTACCGTAGTGCCTGGAGGCTTAGAAGTGCACTGATTCAGTGGTAGTTTTCTCTTTGCCTTTTTATTTGTTTCCCTTTCTTGATGATGACCTGAAAGATCAGGCTTCCTATTGGCACCTAATTCATTGAAGAAGGACCCTAGAAACTCAAGAGTGTAATTTGGAATCATGGGCACCATGCTGTTCTCAAGGTGCTTGTGGTGTTCTATCACGATGGGATGTTTTCTATTACCATGTGTCACCATGCAAGTACTTGCTTGTCAAAGCTATTGGCATCTGCAGTGAGAAAGCTGCTGCTACTGCCTTTTTAACTGGTTTTTCATGTTCTGATTGCCACGTGTATCATGTCAGCATCTACTTTCATGATTAAAAGCATCAGAGGATCTGTAGGCAATTTAATGAAATGTAAAAAGCTGCTGACATTAAGGGCTACTGTAGATGGCTATGAGCAGCTGAGTTACAACACACTGGAGAACTGAAGCAAGAGATAGACACACTTATCTGAAAGCCAAAGACTCTGGAAACTGCTGGTTTAGTTGTGCTCTGTGTTATGTCTATAGAATCCCAGTAAGGCAGGGTCACAGCACACTTTGTCACCAGGAAACACTACTGGTCCTGAAGAATATGGTCTTAGGGTGTTTGAATCCAGAAATACTCCTGAGAGGCAAATTGAGGTCTGAATTCACAGGGTCAACTACCATGGGGCACTACTACCTGTAGTTTAAAACCATCACCTCTTATCCTGCCACAACAGGCCCTGCTAAAAAGTTTGTCTCCAGCTTTTGTCTCAATCCCTTTAAGTGCTGAAAGACCACAAGGAGGTCTCTACGGTATCTTCTGCAGGCTGAACAACCCCAACTCTCTTAGCCTGTCCTAACAGCAGAGGGCTTCCAGCTCTCATATCATTGTTGTGGGTTCCTCTGGCACCACTCCCAACAGGTCCATGTCTTTCCTGCATGGAGGTCTCCAGAGCTGGACACAAATAAACAAAAAAGAAGCAATCTATATCTCCAAAGTTCCACCACATAGCGGAACCATGCCATGCTCTTCCATACCATACTCTTTGCAGCCACACCCAGTCACTGAATACAGATATATCATAACACATCTTCAAGCTACTGTCCTCATTTATTCCTCAGTTAGTTTCACTGTGAAATAATCTCAAAATTCTATAGTGATGGACATTCCAAAAGAAAATAAAAAGGGGATCTGTGACAGGGAGTTTCAGGGAAGCTTAAGAGAAACTTGATCTGGGGGAATAAAAAAGGCCTCACAATCAAACCCACTAAAGAAATGAGATATAAAAATAAACGAGAAAGGTTTGATTTTGTGCAAGGAATGCAGATCCTTCTAAAAGCTGAAATAGCTTTCCAATATAAATGCAAGTGAAGCTATTTAATCAATGTCTTATTGGGAATCTTCTCCAATTAAACTAAAACAGCAGCAGAAAGAGAATATAAAACAAAACTCCTTTATCCTTTTTCAACATCACCAGGTATAAATATTATAAAGCCCAAGTAGTGTATTTAACATTAATATTACATCAAGACTCATCCTCTATGCAATCTGATGGAAATATGACCTTTGGAAGATGCTTTCTTTCCCCCACCTCAGTCCTATGCTGTAGACCCTAAATGGCAAACAGAACTTCAGAGCATTGCATTTAACAACATTTATTCAGAAATACTTAATAGATTAACGAGGTCAAGTGTGGGTCCTGCATGTGTGTTACAATAACCCCAGGAACACTCCAGGCTTGGGGCAGAGTGGCTGGAAACTGCTTAGTGGAAAAGGACCTGAGGGTGTTGCCTGACAGCAGAAGAGGCTTCTGTTCCTTTTAACAGCTTCTCCTTCCCACCTTTACTGACAACAGCTCATCACAACCTCTCACAACATCACAGAATGATGAGGGTTGGAAGACACCACTGGAGGTCATCTAGTTCAACCCCCCTGCCAGAGCAGGTTGGCCTAGAGCAGGTTGCACAAGGCGGGTTGTTAATGTCTCCAGAGATGGAGACTTCACCACCTCTCTTGGCAGCCTGTTTCAGTTCTCTAACAATCCTCAAAATAAAGTTGTTCCTGCTCATGTTTGGATGGAACTTCCTATGTTCAAGTTTCTGCCCATTACCCCTTATCCTGTCACTGCCCCCCAATGAAAAGAGACTGGCTCCGGCCCCCTGACACTCACCCTTTAAGTATTTATAAGCATTGAGAAGATCCCACTCAGTCTTATCCAGGCTAAAAAGCACCAGGTCCCTCAGCCTTTCTTAAGAGAGATGTTCTAGGCTCCTCATCATCTTCAGGGACCCTTGCTGTGCTCTTGCAGGGAAAATGTCAAGTATGTCCACTGTAAGAGAATCAGCACTTCTCATTAATACTTCATTAATTTGGGCAGGGACACCTTCTGCTAGCTCTTCATCAACCTGATCTAGTGGAAAGTGTCCCTGTCCATGGTGGGGGGGGGACTGGAACTAGATGACCTTTCAGGTCCCTTCCAACCCAAACCATTCTATGATTCTATGAATTTCCCAATAAAAATGTTTCCTAGATGACATCTGCCCTTTTCACAGCTGCACCACCCCAACAGCTTGGTGTCACCTTGTCTAACACACCCCACATTTCCTCTTCTATGGTTTCCACCTTGCAAGCCCACAGCTGCATCTTCTGTAACACCATTTTCTTCTCACATTTCCTTCCCTCAAAGCCACAGCAAGAAATTTTGAGCTGCCTAAGCAGAGCAATAAAATGTTATTACGTTCAATAACCTACAGCAGAATCAAATCTGTTCTCAGAAACAATCTAATTCTGAAGCCAGGATCCAGCACCTTCCCTGGGCAGCAGAATAAATTGGAAGAAAGACCAACCTCAGCCACGCCGAAGCAGCACGTTAACGCTTGCTTATCCTCTTGCTCACACCTGGAGTTAGGCAATTTAACACAGGTATTTTCAAGAAAATGCACAAAAGATTCCTGGGAAAGCATTTATCTTTTTGTTTTACTTGTTGTAAGCCAACAGATGAACAGGGAGTGGGGCATAAATGGCTTTCTGTCTGGATAAAGCAATGCAGTGGATGTGAGGAGAGGAAATTCAGCTACAGCAGTAAGGTTCGCATAATAGGGCATCCAAGTTGGTAAGGGTGTGGGGAGCAGGTCTGAGGAGGAGAAGCCGAAGGAAGCAGGGTTGTTTAGAGGAGAAAAGGCTTCTTGCTCTCTAGAACTACCTGAAAGGAGGTTGTAGTGAGGTGGGGGTCAGACTCTTCTCTCAAGTAACTGGTGATAAGACAAGAAGAAATGCCTTCAAGTTGCACCAGGGGAGGTTTAAGTTGGATATTAAAACAAATTCCTTTACTACAAAAGTGATCAGGCATAGGAACAGGCTGCCCAAGGAGGTGGGGGAGTCACCATCCCTGAAGGTACTCAAAAAACATGTAGACATGCCACTTCAGGACATGCTTTAATGGCTATGGTGTTTTGGGTTGATGGTTAGACTCGATGATCTTGAAGATCTTTTCCTACAAAACCAATTTAATGATTCTATGATTACACAGCGCCAGAAGGCAGCTTCTTTTTATGTCCTATCTAGAAAGCAGCAATCCCCCCTGAGGGCTTTGGGTGACCCATTTTCAACTCAGAGCCCTGAAACACAGACATGTCTTCAGAAGACATGATTCCAAGCTGAGTGCCTTCCTAAGAAATAAAAGGCATGTTGAAGGGAAGCAGCCATTACCAGCACCTCCGCAATGTGCTGATGATGGCTTCTAGTGAGGGGTCAAGGAAATGGTGGAGTCCACGACACTGGAGACTTTGAAGATTCAGATGGACAGGGTGCTGGGTTAGGCTTCTGCCATTTCTTGGACCAGATGATCTTTAAAGGCCCTTCCAACCTGGTATTCCATGATTCTGTGGCCTGCTTTGTAAAATGCAATGCAAAGAATCAGGATGCTTCCCTCACTGTGCAACTAATGAGGATGGCAAATGCCATCCAGGCAGGAGATCAGAGGCAGGAAAGCAGCAGCCTATTTGAGGACTCATTGCTTGGGTCTTTAACCCTCACTGCATCCCACATACTTTGCTAATTGGAGTTGCATGTTTCCAGCATATGTTTTTGACTGTAATTTGGTGCAGCTGCTTCACGCTGTAACTCCAATCCAAAATGATTTAATTATAACATGCAGGCATCAGGAACAGCAAAGACATTACAAATAACAACCACAGAAATGCCAATAAATGCCACTTGGTTGGGCTGGAGAGAAAATACTTCATGTGAGCCACTAAAGGGTTTTTTGTAAGATGGAAAGTGAACTGGTCCTCAAAAGGTTTTGATGGTTTCATTGCAGTTGGACTCAATGGTCTTCAAGGTTTTTTCCAACCTAAACTATTCTGAGATTGCCTGGTTTTCAGATGAAGCAAAGTCTGCCAAACATTTGGTGGGGGGAGAAAAAGAAAAATCTCATGGCAGAGTTGGAAGAAAATGTGTGTGTGGAAAAAACACAAACAAATGAGCAGAAATAAATCATTGCTGCACAGCAGTATCAGGTTCAGCACATTTTAAACAGTTTCGAACACAGAAAAACCCTCTTGGAAAGCCAGGAGTTGGAGGAACTCAGTATTTCCTGCAAGCACCAAGGGCAGATTTTGCAAATGACTGCAAAGTCCTTTGGTCATCAGGAGCCTGAATCTGCTCTTCTTCAGCTCCAGTGTCCATTCAGTTAATCCTGATGAAGTATCAGCAGCATCTCAGAGCAGAGAGATCCCTTATCCCATATAACTCCCAACACCTTATATTACTGTGGTTTCCCATCAGATTCCTGCAGCCCCAACAATAACAAAACCCGAGGCACTACAGATGCTGTGGAACTTCTATAGAGAAGCAACAATTAAGCCATATAATGCACAACCTCAGTCAGTGGCACTTTGTCAGAGAGGTATCTCCCTTGCTACAGCCTCCAAAACCTGCCCTCAGCAGTTTGGATAATGGTCTGAACAGGGGGAAGATTCTCCTCTACTTTGCTGCAGTGAGACCCCCACCTGCAGTGCTGAGGCCAGCTCTGGAGTCCTCAGCACAGGGACAAGGACCTGTTGGAGTGAGGCCAAAGGAGGATACAGCAATGATGGGAGGGCTGGAAGCTCTCTGCTGTGAAGCCAGGCTGAGAGAGCTGTGGTTGTTCAGTCTGGAGAAGGCTTCAGGGAGTCTTTTATGTGGCCATTCAGTGCCTGCAGAGGCCTGTAAGAAAGCTGGAGACAGACTTTTTAGCAGGGCCTGTTGTGGCAAGCCTGGAGAAGAGGAGGTTCAGGGGAGACCTCATTGCTCTCTACAACTACCTGAAAGGAGGCTGTAGCCAGGCAGGGGTTGGTCTCTTCTCCCAGGCACTCAGTGACAAAACAAGAGGACACAGTCTCAAACTGTGCCAGGGCAGATTTAGGCTGGATGTTAGGAAGAAGTTCTTCACTGAAAGAGTGATTGGCATTGGAATGGGCTGCCTGGAGAGGTGGTGGAGTCACCATCCTTGGAGGTGCTTAAAAGGAGGCTGGATGAGGCACTTAGTGCCATGGTTTAGTTCATTAGAACTCAATGATCCTAGAGTCTTTTCCAACCTGGTTAAGTCTGTGATTCTGTGTGAAACTAAAAGAGGGAGATTTAGACTAAATTTAAGGAAGACTTTTTTTATGATGAAGGTGAAGAGACACTCTCCCAGGTTGCCCAGAGAGGTCGCCTCGTCCCTGGAAGCACTGAAGGTCAGGCTGGACAAGTCTCTGAGCAACCCAACATAGCTGAAGAGGTCCCTATTGACTGCAGGGGAGTTGGACTAGAAGATAGAATCACTAGGTGATTCTATGAAAAAAACAACTATAAGAAATTACTTTCTAACCTATATAGCTCTAACTTTCCAGATGTCAACTGGTTTTGGAGATCTATTTCTAAAGCATTTTCAGAACCTTCAGCAGGAAAGCAATCTATAAAATGTTGTACAGCATTTCCCAGAGGACATATAATACAAAGAATTGGGCTAGCATTTAATCACAGTGCTCTCTGAGCCTCAAGATGTTGATGCTAAGGACCTCCTTCAGCTGTTCTGAGAACATCACTCCTTCTTCACTTTCGTGGAGAAAAGGTGCATCTCTATAGGTAAAGGTGACAAAGTCTACGTGCAGAGGGGAGAAGTTCACTCTCAGTAAACATATTCCTAATCCCACATTTAGTAACTGCTGTGTGAGACTTCAGGAAAAGCCTTTGCTGTGTGCAAGCTGCAAGATGTTGCAATACAACATTTTACCTTCACTTCAATCGGGTTCCTTCAGCTGGAAAGATAAACATAACAAGGGAACAACACTTGCACAGACCTCTTTACACATCAAAAGAGAACTACTGAAGACGAGCTTAAAAGAACTTCAGCTATGCCCCCACCCTTGCAAAGAACGCAGCAAAGCTGCAGTTCAGTATGCCCACTATATTAAGAGGGAAATGGCAGGATCTTGAGGTGGGCTTTGACAACTGATTTGAATCAAGTAGCCACTCCAAGGGCAGGTAACTTTGGAAAGCAGTAACAAAGACAAAGTGTTTGCACTGGAGTGGGTACAGAGAAAGGCAACAAAGCTAATGAGTAGATTGGAGAGCAGATCTTATGAGGGGAGGCTGAGGGAGCTGGGGTTGTTTAGCCTGAAGAGGAGGAGGTGAGAGGAGACCTTACTGCTCTCTACAGCTCCCTTCACCTGAAGATCTACCTCCAGATTCAGACACCTTAGTTTATGTTTCTACACATGAGCTAGAAGCTCTGCTCAGTTGCCAACAGCTGAGTAACTACTGCTATTTGAGATGCCTTTTAGATATGTTTGGTCTCAAGAACACAGTTTAGATTGACAGAGGTCTGGCATCATGTCTGCTGGTCCATGAGGACATGCATCTGCTTGGATTAGGAGAACAAAATTAAACACAGTGTTTCTCAGAGGAAGGAGTGTGGCATCTGCAATGTAAGATCTGATTCATCTTTTATCTTACTGAGATAAGCTTGTCCTATCTTACACAGATAAGATAAAACTGTAGCACTTCTGTAGCTCCAGAAGCAGCACCTCCAGGAAGAGCAACACAGAATAAACCCCTTAAAGACACAAAGTATGTAAAACCAACTACAGAAAGAACAGAATTTCATAATGAATAGAATTAATCAGATTTTAAGGGCTTCTAAAGAAACATTCAGGTACCTGGATGTAAGACTGCTTGGAGAGATCCAAACTAGCTTCCGAAACAAGTAAGGGTGAGACGGCTTAACAGGTCTCCATACCTGGAAACTGTCACCATCACCAGCTGAAATATTTGAGAAGATGCTTCTATCAAAGGCAAGATAACAAAAAACTATGACCCTGATTGATCATAAACAATGATGGTTGACCTGCTGACCTTAAAAGCAGCAGTGCTCCTCAACTTTTCAGGGGTGTCCTGCAACATGACACGGGACAGTGGGCATAAACCAGAACCAAAGAGGTTCCCATTTGAACATGAAGAAAATATTCTGGACTTTGAGGATGCCAAAGCACTGAACCAAGCTACCCAGAGAGGTTGTAAAGTCTCCTTCTCTGGAGAGATTCCAAACCTGTCTGGGCATTGAAATCTTGTGCAACCTGCTCTGGATGAACCTTCTTTAGCAGCAGGGTCAGACTACATGACCCTCAGAGGTTCCTTCCAATGTGTGCCACTCTGATCTATATCACAGCATCACACGATATCAGGGGTTGGAAGGAACCCAAAGAGATCATCCAATCCAATGCCCCTGCCAGAGGACTATAATCTAGTTTAGGTCACAGAGGAACACATCCAGATGGGCCTGGAAAGTCTCTAGAGAAGGAGACTCCACAATCTCTCTGGAGAGCACGTTTCAGTGCCCTGTGACNCTGTCTGTCCATCCCCTCATCAATGTCATTGATGAAGATGTTGAACAACACTGATCACTGGGAGACTCCACTAGTTACAGCTTTCCAGCTGGACCTGACACCACTGATCACCACTCTTTGAACTCTATCTTTAAAAAAAAAAAAACCAAAAACAAAAACAAACGAACCAACAACAAAACACGTGGTCAAAAAAGCCGAAGTCCTGGTGGAGGCACCAGCCTCAAAGCCAAGAGTTGAGCAGGTTGAGTCCTCATTCTTTCTGGGTTAGTCCCTTCAAAAGGGAGGATAGAAGAGAACACTACCTGTGCTTCCACTCCCTCACCAGCTGACCCAAGGCTCAGAAGTCTCTCTTGATAGCTTTCAATTTTCTTCTTTCAAGGTCATCATTGCCTATCTGGAAGGTAGGCATTTAGTGAGATGTGACTGATAATTAACACTTTGAGATTCCAAAATAAATTAAAAGGAGGGAATTGAGGGATGCAATTATGTGAAAAATCTTACAAATCACACTGAGCATCTTGAATCCCAGCTTTGGAGCCTTCAGTCTGTTAATGGTCTATGCCTTGGCTAGTGTACCAGGAGGGTGAAAAAGATTTACTCCTTGGATACAATCATTACAATGCAGTGATTTCACTTCCTTTCTAACGAATATGCAGTGTAACAACACTGACATTAAGCAGGGAAAGCTTGAGTCACTACCATATGATAGCACAGCAAGAGCAGACCCCCAGAACGTGGAAAATGGAGATTTTTAAAAAGCTGCCTTGAATCTTGAGAAATGATAAAAAGCTTCTGTACATTTGGGGAAAGGAGGGGAAAAAAAAAAAAAAGAAAATAATCTTACATTTCTCCACAGAGAGCCAAGCACTGACAGCTCTTTGGGGGCTTTTGCAGGTCCTAGAGCTTTTACAGCTGTGTCTACCAGTAATCCTCACTAACACTTTCAAATTAATTCCAACACTTCCCACATGAAAACCAGAACTTTTGGAAACAGGGGTAAAAGAAAGCATGATAGATTCAGCTATTAAAAAGAATAAATTAAAAACTCTTTCTCCTTTCTCCCTTTTTCAGTGGCTGTGGTAAGGTCTCTGGTAGATAAGAATGTGCTGCTCAGGGCCAAACCAGAATTGTGTAGGACCTATTCGAGCCCCTCTAGATGCAGGAATAATACAGAGAAGACACTGGCTTCATTTCCATGGCTTTGAAATGATGGACAGAAAGGATGAAAAGGGTTCTGAGTCCCTTTTGAATTAGCTCAGGCATCATTCTGCAACTCTCCAGCACAAGGTTCCTCATCCAGTAAAGCTTGTTTGGAAAATGAGATTCACGGACATGAGACTGTGTCTTTTTGGAAACCTAAAGTAACAAGTGGATTTACATAGTACCAAGGACAGCAAAGAATAGCCACACATTTATTTCTTCCTCCATGTGACTGGAGGTGTGTGTTTAAGGTAGAAAGCCTTAACCATCTCACCAGGGAAGTACCCCTATTGCTCTGCTCTGGTGAGACTCACCTGCGGTGCTTGGTCCAGCTCTGGGGTCTTCAGTGCAAGAAAGACATGGACCTGCTGGATTTGATCCAGAGGAAGCCACAGCAATGATGAGAAGGCTGGAACCTCCCTGCTGTGAGGCCAGACTGAGAGAGCTGCATTGTTCAGCCTGGAGAAGAGAAGGCTCTGGGCAGACCTCATTAATAGAATCGCAGAACCATTCTGTTTGGAAAAGACCTTTAAGACCATTGACTCCATCCTTTAGCTAACTCTGCCAAGCATGGTGCTAAACCATGTTCCTCAGCACCCCATGTCTGTCTTTTAAACACTTCCAGGCATGAGGATTCAAGCACCTCCCTGGACAGCCTGTTCCAGTGTTTGAGAACCCTTTCAGTGAAGAAGTTTCTTCTTATATCTAACTGAAATCTCTCCTGGTGTAAGTTGACCACCATGACTAATTCAAGCCTGTTTGAGCAAAAGGAGTTATAGAGATGGTGTTTAATGGAGAGACAGTCAATTATGCAGCAATGAAGCACAGTTCCTGTCACCCACAGCCCAAACATCAGTGCTATCACCAGAAACCCTGCTGTGGACACACCATAAACTCCTCCTTCACTTCTGGACCTCAGAACAAGACTACAGGAAGTAAGAGGCCTCAGAAATACATAGCTGTGGCAAAGCTAAGGAGAAGGAACACATTCCTCAAAAGTTTTTGTCTTTCTCCAGCTGGTACATGTCCCCAGAGCCCTTTGGAGAAATGTAAGCCCCTGGGTTAATGCCAAGGGAGCTAATGTGACAGGGCATGAAAATGAGGACAAACAGGTAAGAGAGAATGGCACAGCTGCTAGCTGGCACCATCGAAAAATCAAGACTATTCTTTCCATGTCTCCCTGTGAAGCCTCCTTCACGTGCTGAAACAAAAAGCACTAATTTGACTTCCCACTTGGCTTTGTTGAATTTTGACATGTCCTCAGTCAAGCACGATTCCCTCCTTCAATCAGACACCATTTTCTTGAGCTGTTAGGAAAAGAGGAAGCTAAAGTAATTATTGAAAACTTACAAGCAGCAGCTTTAGCCTAATTATCATGACTCCTTTTTTATTTTTTTCTTATTGATTGCCTCCCGTGAATACACAACTATTGGCGGAACTTGCAGAGTCTTGCACTGCTGTGATAAGAACAGCAGCCACTGAGTAAAAAACAAATCACAATTAGGTGACCCAGTATCCTGCTGAACACTTGGCATTGGAGGGGAAAAAAAAAAAAAAGAAAGAAAAAAAAGAAGGAAAAATAAAGCCTGGAATGAAGCATTCACAGTTGTGTCTTCTACAGACCTGCTCCTGGTGCTTGGGAGCAACATCCTTGTCAAGAGAAAGTGAGTGTTTTATTTCCTGCGTTGCCAAGGTGCTTGTACTTTATTCAGTGTTGCCAGGATTTGCCCCAAAGCCTATATTTGGATGACCTACCAGCTTCAATCATCTTCAGATGGTGGGACTGATCATCTTTCACTTTCAAACCTAGCTTTGGCAGGGGTGTTGGATTTGATGATTACAAGAGGTCGCTTCCAACCCCTACCATTCTCTGACTCTATGAAAGTTTGTCTTGAATGGTCACAATCCTCACAATGTCTTGGTAAGCAGAGTCCACAAAGCCAGTCAACCACCTTAAAGCACAAAGAGAATCCCCAACCAGTTTCCTGGCAAAAGCACCACTCCAAACTCGGCCATTTCCTCTATGTGCAATACATCACATACTTTCTACCTTGCCACTATTCATTGTTCTGCTTAATTTCTTTGCTGGCCTTCTTGGCACTATAGATTCCCATATTAACCCAGACCCATACAAAATATATTGCAGCCAAATGATTTTTTTTTCTGGGTTTTTTGTTTGTTTCATTGGTTTTTCCCTCCTTCTGGATCTACCTAGTTCTTTCACCTGCTCAGCTTAACTCCACCACTAAACCAACACCAGAGAGCTAGGACTGTTTAGCTTGGAGAAGAGGAGGCTGATGAGGGATCTTATTAATGCTTACAAATATCTAAGGGGTGGGTGTCAGGAAGATGGAGCCAGATTCCTCTCAGTGGTCCCCAGTGACAGGATAAAACATAATGGATATAAATTTCAACATAGGAAGTTCCATCAAAACATGAGAAGGAACTTCTTCACTGTGACAGTGGCAGAACACTGGAACGGTCTGCCCAGAGAGGTGGTGGACTCACTCTCTCTGGAGACTTTCAAGGCCTGCCTGGATGCCTTTCTGCTTTAGGTGATCCTGTTTTGGCAGAGAGGTTGCACTCAGTGATCTTCAGAGGTCCCTTCCAAGCCCTATCACATTTAAGTCTGTGAAAACCTGTTCTTACTTTCAGTTGTTGAATGGCCATGCACTTGAGTTCCGTCCTTCCCACCAAGTAAAATTTACAAACTGCTTCCACTGGAAAAATCCAGTGAGCAATTTTTATCACCCTCATTCAGTGGAAAAAAACTCCCTCTTTATTCCACAGCAGCATCTGCAAGCATAACAGAAGAAAGAAATTATATCCTGACCCCTGAGATTCCTATGCTTTCAAACAGACAAGGCAACTTCCATTAGGCTTACACCGATAAGCACTGTTTTGACGTGGCAAGGGATTGCAGAAATTGATTTCTTGGTTTTTTTTAAGATATGATAAGCATAAGTAGTGGAGAAGAACCTCAGAGTTAGCAGTGCTGCTCTCTTCATCACTGTTCCATTCCAGTAATGATTTTTTGTTAACGAAAATAAATCATACTTGAATTCTTAGCATTTAAAACTAATGTTATCTCTCAAACTCAGATCACCACCAGAGCTACTTTAGGTTCTGAATCATGTGGCTCCCTGATTTCACATTATTCAAACATACTCCTCACAGAGGCTCAAGGAAAAGAAGATGTTTTCATATATCTGAGAGGTTGTGGAGTCTCCCTCTTTGGAGATATAAAAAACCTACCTAGATGCAATCCTGTGCAACCTGCTGTGTGTGACCCTGCAGAGTGGTTGGACTGGATGAACTCCAGAGGTCTCAATCAACACCCTACATTCTGTCACTTCAAGATATTTTCTAAACCCTTCACTTAATATAAATTCTATTAAGTTCTAAAGTGCTGTTACAAGTAAAACAACGTTTCTCTACAATTAGTATAAATCCATTATGAACTCCTCATTGACATGCCCAAAACCAACTTACAGGTTCTCTCCTACTCTAGTAATCTAAGTACAGTGTGACATCAACAACTGAGGAAATAAAAATGTGTCAGTAAGAAAACCTCTGCTATGAAGAGAGGCTGAGAGAGTTTGGTGATGTTTAGCCTGGAGAAGAGAAGGCTTCAGGAAGACCTTCTGGTGGCCTTTCAGTACTTAAAGGGGCCTAAAACAAAGATGAGAACAATCTGTTTAGCAGGGCCTGTTGTGACAGAACAAGTGGTGATGGGTCTAAACTGAAATAGAGAGACTTAGATGAGATCTAAGGAAGAATTTTGCTTTTACACTGAGAGTTGTGAAACACTGGCAGTTTGTCCAGAGAGGTGGTAGAAGTCCCATCCCTGGAACCATTCCAGGTCAGGTTGTCTGGGGCTCTTAGCAGCCTGAGATAGATGAAGATGTCCCTGCTCGTTGCAGACTGGTTGGCAGAGATGACTTTTAAAGATCTCTTCCAACCCAAATGCTTCTATGATTCCAAGACTCTGGTCAGAGAAGGATGAACAGCAGTGGAGATTCAGTAATTTCCCTCCTATGGGACAGAAATCACCTAGCTGGTGGATGGATCCAGGTACTATGCAGACCCCAAAGACTGATGCAGGTCAAGGAATTATCTCAGTGATGTTAAATAAATGAGATAGAGTTAAGGTTATTACCAGTCAAGAATGATTTCAAACCAATTAAAGAGATTTCCCAGTGTGCTTCGAGGAAGATGTTCATGCTCACATTCTGCTAAGTGGTTCTGGGGCATGGTCAGTGAAACAAAACAAAAAAAAACCAACAAAACAAAACAAACAAACAAAAAAAAAATCACCCTTCATTGACTTTGTGTGCCATCTTTCCACCTCCTGCACTGCAAATGAACTTGAGATACCTACTCCTTTGGATAGTCAGAACTGTGAATGGAGCATTGGACACGTGGAGCCTGTTGACTGCACACATAGGCAGAAAGGCCAGTCAAGTCCATCCAAAGACTTCATTTAAAAGGTGTCAGCCTACTGGAGGATTCAATGTATAAGATGGCCTCCTCACACCTACATAATAATGACCACAGAAGACAAAAGTTGGTTTGATCTCTCTGGAAACCTGTAAGTGTCCTGTAAGGATGGATGGAAAGCTGGGACGTGGTTTTAAGGACTGTCTGAGCTGCTGCTGGAACTAGCTCTGGAATCCCAGAGAAGTGAGTAAATACAAATATGGTCCTTCTTCCCTCTCCCTCCCCATATCTTCATCTTCGATCAGCCAAAGGGAGAGAGTGACCAATGCCTGCTAGATGCCTTGGATAAAAATCTATATATTGACTTCAGAGGAATGGAATAAAATGTGAGCTCTGACAGAGTATTGATTATGGGTGTTGCAAAACAGCCCTTTCTCACTTTTAGGTTTTGAAAGTTGTTAACTTTGGCAATTTCCAAGATCAGATGGAACCATATTTCAATTTCTCATTCCTTCCTCTTAAGGCCATGTTTAGTCAATGAACACAAACCCACCTTCATTCATAGAGAAAAAAACACGTAATATAGCAAGATGGGAGTTACCTGGGCATGTGGTTGCCTCTGCCTTAAGATAATGATCATAAATTACTAAAAATACACTCACATGTGTACAGGTTTTTCTCTTACAAACATGCATCTGCACTGAAGCAAAAAAAAAAAATCACTCCACTTATAATCATAGAATTGTTTTGGTTGAAAAAGACTTCTAGGATAACAAAGTCCAACCATCAACCCAACGCCACCACGGCCATTAAATCATGTCCTAAATCACAATATAGTTTTGGTTGAAAAAGACATTTAAAATCATCAAATTCAACCATCAACCCAACACTACCAAGGCCACTAAAGTGCCATGTCTGCATGTTTCTTGAACACCTCCAAGGACAGTGACTTCATCACCTTCCTGGGCAGCCTGTTCCAATGCCTCATCACTTTTCCAGTAAAGAAATTTTTCATGACATCCAACTTAAGCCTCCCCTGGCACAACTTGAAGCCATTCCTGTTGTCGTGACACTTGATACTAGAGAGAAGAGACCAATCACTTCTATTCTACTTTAATAGCTTTTAAATATTAGATTTCTTTAAGTCATAGGGTAAAAAGCATTAAAAAAAAATTATATTACATCACAGGAGGAAAAAAAAACCTCACAACAAAACCATCAAACAAACCCCAAACCAATCCCCACAACATAGTTTTTTAATAATTTAGGAATGTTTGCAACTAAGTCTGCTCATTTTAAGCAATATAATTTGTCAAACAGATCATCAATGACAGAGGATGTTCTGGATATGGAAACAACACTGAAAAACTCATCACAACCACCAGTTAAATGCAGCCATATACATTTAATCTTTTCCAAAGTTATTCTGCTGCATTTCACTTTCTTTTTTAAACAGAATCATGAGAACCAACACAGAATCACAGAATTATAGAACGTGTTGGGTTGGAACAGACCTTTAAAGGTCACCTAGTCCAACTCTCTGCACTCATTAGGGACATCGCCAACTAGACCAGGTTGCTCAGAGCCCCATCAGACCTTGAATGTCTCCAGGAATGGGGCCTCCGCCACCTCCAAGACTCTTCCAATGTTCTACTGTCCTTACAATAAAGAACTTCTTCATTTCCAATCTACACCCAACCTTCTCTACTTTAAAGCCATTGACACTCATCCTGTTGCTACATACCCTTGTGAAAAGCCTCTACCCAGCTTTCTTGTAGCCCACTTCAGTGGCCACTTTAGGCCACTTTAAGGTCTTCTCGAAGTCTTCTCCAGGTTGAACAACCTCAGCTCTCTCAGCCTGTCTTTTGTAGGAGATGTGCTCTAACCCTCTGACTGCTTTTGTGTCCCTCCTCTGGACTCCGTCCATCATGTCCACATCCTTTTCATGTTGAAGGTCCCTGACCTTTGCCATCTTTCCAAACATTTATGTAATCATTGCTGGGTTGCTAAGCCCAACTGCTGGATGTTAAAGCAGATCAGAAAAGGACAATGAATCCAATCATTTTAAGTCTTCTTAGGTTCCCACCGCCAAATGTTATTACCCAAGACTCTGAGTACCTATTAACAATGCAAAGATCCTAATTTCTAATTACCATTTAATACAATACTTAATATCCTCATTCAAAGCAGAAGTGGTAACATCAAATTCTCACGTGCTATCAACATCTCCTACAGAGCTGTTAAGAAAACAGTGGTTTGTGTTACAGAATAAATTAGTTTTTTCTTTCCTCAGTTTCAGTGATCAGGGATGGCAATGTGGCATGGGTAGGCAGAGCCACAGTGGGTCAGATAAACTACTTCAGTCATCCAGATGAACAAATGAGCTACAGATAAACAAACAATACAGAATCACAGAATGTTAGGGGCTAGAAGGGACCTCGAAAGATCATCCAGCCCAACCCCCCTGCCAGAGCAGCATCACCTATACCAAATCACACTGGAACACATCCAGGCAGGTCTTCAATATCTCCAGAGAGGAGTAATACCATGTGAAGATGTTTTTAATGCTTTAATCCCAACTGTTTTTTTCACAGGGAGAAATCAGCAGGTTTAGTGAGATAGCTGAATAATGCTAGTACAGGTAATTAAAAGGTGCAAGAGGCTATCTAGGATTATGAAGAGACATTAAAAGGATGGAATAGGGTGGCATGGGATGGGATAGGCTGCCAGCACTTAAAACTTTTCACTAAATTGAGTTCTAAGCAATATAGCTTCAAAATAAAACACACTTTTAAGATGAAAAAGCTTCCACAAAGCTTTTTCCCCTCTGTTTCAAAAAAGTATTGACTTTCTCTTTCTGGTTATAAAGCCCAAATAAAATTAAATTAAACCCAAGTATTTTCTCTCTCTCTTTTTTCTTATTTAAGTGAAACTGGACAAGGAAAGTGGACAATCAATTTAAGACTCTTTGCCTGGGAACCTCCCCCAACACTCACAGAAAGCTCAGTACCAACAATTTCACCTCCTGCAAATATGCTGTAAAATGAAGTGCCACAGTTGCTTCCCAGCCCACTGCAGAAGATTGCAATTTGTGCTTGCTGAGAAAACACAACTGCACACCATCAAAACCACAAGCATAACTGATGTAAAGAGCATGGCAATGCTGGCACTCAGGCAATGTTCGTGCATTGCTCTTGCTCAAAGTATAACGGGAATTTTAGTTAAATAAACAAACAAACAAAAACAACAAAAAAACAACACAAGTGGATTTTGCCATAATTTCTAATTGGAGAGAGTGAATCACTAATCACAGAAACAGAATCATCAAGGTTGGAAAAAGCCTCTAACATCATCAAGTCCAACCCCCAAGCCAACACTACCGTGCCCCACTACAGCATGTCCCTCAGCATCAAATCTACATTGCTTTTTAATCCCTCCAGGTCTTGGGACTCCACCACTTCCCTGAACAGCCTGTGCCAGGCCTTGACAAACCTTTTGGTCAATAAATTCTTATCTTTTCATATGGAATTTATTCTCCTCAGGCTATACCTGAAGCACAACTGACTATTAAATAATAGCTTCACAAGATAATCACAGCATCTCCACCCCTGGAGATATTCCAGGTCAAACCTGACGAGTCCATGAATAATCTGATCTAGCTGGAGATGTCCCTGCTCACTGCAGGAGTGCTGGACAAGATGACCTTTGAAGGTCCCTTCCAACCAAATGTATTCTGTGATTCCCTGTATGTGCTCTCTTTCCCAACACCTACGAGGCAAACTGCACAATGAGAGTATTGCAGGTCTTCCCACATCCCTTGGTTCTTTAAATTAATTAGGAAGAAATCTTTGAATTTAGACAAAAGATAAATACAAAGGGAAGGAATTTCTGGTGGTCCTGTATCCACATGCTCCATCCACTTGCAGGTGAGCACACATACTGTATTGCTGTAGGAACAAACCTGGAACTAATGATTTTTCTGCAAAAGAGGAATGAATTACTTCTCCTTGCAGTAAGGTTGGCAAAGTGTTATCTGAAAATCGAGTAAAGTTTTGCCCTCTATGCTGTGTCCCCCTTCCCACATCTCAAACAGTACCTTTTTAATGCAATGTTTAAAGGTTTGATGGGAAAAGTTTTAAGTATTAACTCTTGCTCCAGCTCATTCCCTCTCAGCACTGCTTGGCTGAGGAACAAGAAATGTGGTTCTCCAGAGCACTTCAGAATGGGCTATTTGGGGATCTTCTAAAACCATGGAAATGAGAAACAGTAGAAGATCAATGAGCAGTCTAAAGTGCAATGCTATTAGAAGCCTTATTTTCCACCTCTCTTACTTCCAACTTTGTTTCCAGTTCCAATTCATCCTCTCTTTTGAAATCTGACAGCAAGGGGCATAGCAGGTTGAAGAAGTATGAGGAGCCATCTAATCAGGAAATGCAATGAGAAGAAATGAGGAGAAGAAACAATTTGGTTCCCACAAATCACCAAAGTAGGTTGTCTTAAGCTCTTGGATCCCTCAGTACCGGACAGCTTTCACTCAGTAAAATCAGAGAATTGTAGAATGGTGAGAGATGGGAGGAACTTTTGAAGATTATCTAATTCCAACTCTCATGCGGTAGACAGGTGCATCTTCCACTACAATGAATTTGCTCAAAACCCTGTCCAACCTGGCTTTGAACACTCACAGTGATGGGGCATCCACAACCTGTTCCAGTGACTCACTATCTGCATTGCAGAACACTCCTTATGTCCAATCTAAATCTCCCCTCTTTAGCTTCAAACCATCACCCTTTGTCCTGTCAGAACAGGCCCGGCTAAGAAGCCCATCCTCAGCTTTCTGCTCAGCCCTTTTAAGTCCTAGAAGGCCACTAGAAGGTCTCCTTGGAGCCTTTTCTTCTACAGGTTGAGCAACCCCAACTCTCTCAGCCTGCCCTCAGAGCAGAGCACTTCCAGCCTTTGGATCACTGTTGTAGCCTCCTCTGAATCTACTCTAACAGGTCTCTCCTGTGCTGGGGACCCTAGAGCTGGGCACAGTATTCCAGGTACTCTCATGTGTGTAGAGGTGGGAATGGCAGCACATCCATTCAAGAAACATCTTTATTATTAATTGCTGTCAACATCATGGCTAAAATAACCCTTGGTTTAAAGCAGCTGCTGGAGACAAAAGTGTCTTTGACTACGAGAAATATCAAAAATGGAGCAACCTGCAAGGAGATGATGATTGACAGAGGGAGAGGTAAAGAGCAACGCTTAAATAATGAATGTAAGCCTGTAATTCAGCCTGACACAAATTCATTTCTCTTGCTATGACACACCAACATAATCCAATCAATGAGACAGCCTCTGTGGCAAAGCCATCATTTAAATAAAGCTGTCTTGGCTTTAAAAAGCAAGAGTTTGGGACAATTTAGGAGTGATATTATGCACCATTTTGTATTGTCATGTGCTGAGAGAGCCTACATTGATCTTGAAAGAAAAAGACAGGAACATTTTGTTAGGTCATAGATTTCTCCCTGTCTCTTTGACTCCAGAATCCCCAGATGTGCTAAACCATTCAGCAGCTATCACCTCTGCTTACAGCACCAGCTTTATTATCAACAAAAGCCAAATTGGAGACTCTTCTTAAAAAGCAGACTAGCAGTAAGAACACATAACAACAACCTCAATACAGCCATAATAATCCTACTCTCTCCCTTTTGAAATAAGCATCCTTCCTTTTTCCTGCAAAATATATTTGATTTCTGCCTCCCAGCATGTTACCAAAGCTTCCCAAAATGGCAGAGGACATAGGGAGAAAAAGGATTTCTTGAGTTGGTGGATGGGACTGGACCTAAAGCACAGAACAGGGAGTTGAGAAATTATGGTTCAGCTCCTATTTCCATCCCTACAGCACCAGAGATACTCCTGTAATTAAAGAGAAATCAAGTTATTCACTAGGTCAAGGCCAGAGGAGTGCAGAACTCCATGTGATTGGCCCCTTGATCTTTTCAAGTCTTCATTCCTCATCTATAAAATAGGAGTAAGAACCTTTCTTGTAGTCCCTTGCTCACAGAATCAAAGTATGATTTGAGTGGGAAGGCATCTTTAAAGTCATTTAGTCCAACCTTGCTGTAGTTTGCAGGGATGTCTTCAACTACACCAGGGTGCTCTGAGCCCCAGACAACCTGTCCTGGAATGCTTCCAGGGATCAGCCATCTACCATCTCTCTGAGTAACCTGAGACAGAGTCTCACCACCCTTACAAAAAAATTTCTTCCTTCTAGCTAATCTAATCTCCCCCTCTTTTAGTTTAAAACCATCACCTCTTGTTCTATTGTAACAGACCCTACTAAAAAACTCTGTCCCCATCTTTCCTTCAGAAACCTTCAAATACTGAAAGGTCACCAGAAGGTCTCCCTAGAGCCTTTTCTTCTCCATGCTGAGCAATCCCAACTTTCTCAGCCTATCCTCATAGGATAATTGTCTTTGTTAGCTACATTATAGCCTCTTTGAATCTGTCCAGGCACTGCTGGGTTCCAGGCTGAGGTTGAAGCACCATTGCCACAAGCAGTGATGCAGCACCGGTTGGATAATTGCATGTGTTTTCCTCACATCTGGATTTTCTTGTTTCCCTAATCAGAAAAAAACCACTGAATTTAGCAGATGTTGCTGTGCCATCTTGCACAGGTTAAACTGGCTAAATACTATGGTGACTGTGCATTAAGTAGATAAGTCTAGAGGCTATGCCAAGGCAGCTCTGAAAATGTAATCTGATGTAAAATCTCTGACTAAAGCAAAAAGGACTAACTTTTTTATTGATTTACAATGGAATTTCAGCACTGCAGCTTCAATGGAAAGAAAGATGAATTGTCTCCATGGATGCTGTTTGATTCTAAATGTCTCTAGGAAGACAGAGGATGCCTGCAAAGAGCTCATCATTGCAAGGTGAAATCCATTTCTCATATGCTACTTTGTTTTCAGAGATTAAAATCAAAGTCCTGGGGGTTTATTGCTCTGTGAATCAGCAGTTCCAAAGGCACTGCGAAACAATGGCAGCCCAAAATATGACAGCTCTGAAGCAACTATAATCCAAAAGGGATTTGGGAGTTTACTTTGTAGAGCACTGAAAGAGACGTTCCAAAGTGAAAAGAAGTTTTTGAGGACTTTTGCCTTCTAAAACTCTTCCTGTTTTCAAGTGTCGGTGCTTGTTCATGTCAAATAATCACACAGAACAGTCAAAATTTTGCTTGTTGCTGTTGTGATGCAATCGAGAGCCCTACCATGCAGGGCACAGAACAGATTGAGCAGTACCTCTACAGCAGGTAGATGGCTGCTGCTTCTGGCAACGCTAAGTGAAGGGGGGGGCATTAAGTAGAGTGGCACTCGCAGGTCGATGGAGTTTTTCCTCCCACTCTACTCTGCCCTCGGGAGGCCACATCTGGAGTACCAGGTCCAATTCTTTTCAAGAAAGAAACGGAAAAACTAAAGTCCAGCAGAAGCTACAAAGATGCTGAGGGGACTGGAGCATCTCTTCTGAGAGACCTGGAGATGTTTAGCCTGGAGAAGAAAAGACTGAGAGAGGATCTTCTCAAAGCTTATCTCCCAGGCAACCAGTGGTAGAACAAGAGGACAAAGTCTCAAGCTGCACCAGGGCAGGTTTAGGCAGGGAGTCAGGAAGAAGCTCTTCACAGCAAGAGTGATTGGTCATTGGAGTGAGCTGCCCAGGGAGGTGGTGGAGTCACCATCCCTGGAGGTGCTTAAAATGAGACTGGATGAGGCATTTAGTGCCATGGTTTAATTAATTAGAAGGTGTTAGGTGATAGGTTGGACTAGATGACCTTGAAGGTGTTTTTCAACCTGGTTAAACCTGGTTAATTCTATGATTCTGTGATCTAAGGGGTGGGAAGCAAGAGGATGGGGCCAGACTGTTTCACTGGTGCCCAGTGATAGGATAAGCAGTGTATTTGCTCTAGTTTAACCTTCCCAGGGACTCAAAATATATAGCTAACAGAACCAGTACAATAATAATAAGGAGCCTTCCTCTCTCCTCCCCTTTTTTTTGACAGAAAGGAAGGAGATGGAGAGAGAGAGAGAGAAAGGGGTAAAAACACCCAAAGAAATAGTCTTGCTTCAATTTGGAAGTTAAAAGAAAAGTTTAACTATAAATAAAAGGTATTTAAGTTAGAGGAGTTACAAAGAGGTATAGGGAAGGGAAACAAGGTACAAAAAAATATATTCAACCAGATTGATGGCAATGGATGGAGGTAGATTCAGGAAGTGGTTGTCCACCATGTGGCCACGTGGTAAGACAGGAGCAGCAGGAACAAAGTGGTGCAGGCAGGCAGGCAGGCAAAAGAGGAGAGAGGAACAGGAAGTTCCTCTCTTTATATAGGGGGTCAGGACAGGAAGTGGGAATGGGCTAACCACTACACTTGGGGTCGGGTTCAGACACATCCCCTGAGAGGAGTCAGGAGGACCTGGGGTCAGGTTCAGAACACAGACCAGCCCCCCAGGAGGGTTAACCCTTCACAAGGGGCAACAGGCACAAACTGGAACTCAGGAGGTTCCATCTCAATACAAGGAAAAACAGATCAGGAGTGGCAGCAAAAGCAACGCTTTGCTCATGGGATAGGGCTGCATGGAATCAGGTACATGCAGAAGCAGGAACACTTCATTCCTATAGGAGGAACTGAGAATACTATTATTGAGGATTCAATTAGTTAAGAACAATAGCTTGAAAGCAAAACTCAAGAGAAGACAGGAAATTTGAGTTAATGAAGAAAAGTGTTTTGATCAGATTGCATTGAGACAGAATGTGCAACCAGGCTAAGACTCCTCCCTTTGCTTGAGGTTAGAAGTTGGAGGCTTCCTTGAATTATTTAGCAATAGCTGTTGATGATGACCTCAAAACACAGATAACAGAGTGAAGCTCTGGGACATACTGATTTCAAACAAGCCCATAACACTGACCTGGAGGAGGAACTGGCAATGATAAGGATCTTAGGAGAGGCTGGATTTTAATACTATTCTCATTCCTCTCCTGAAGGAGCCTAATAGCTTTCCATGATCAGGAAGAAAGTTAATAGCAAAACACTGTTATTATGAAAGTAGATTAAATTTAGCACCACCATCCCCGACAAGTAGCCCTCCAAGGTGTAATTTGAGAATCGGAGCAGGTGAAAATAAAAATAAAAAGCCTGGGCTTGGTTATATTGTAAAGCCAGGTTATAATAAGCTCCCACAAGCTGAGGGAAAAAGCAAATGGCAAGGAAGAAGCAAACAGCAGATGATGAAGGGAGGGTTTCTCTCTTAATCAGGACGCAGGACAACAGTCAGGCTGTGTACAACCTACCCACATCCCATCCTAGGGCTACACCATTGGCCCGGTGATGGGGAGGACGTGTTTCACATGTTGCTTGTCTTCTGCATCCTCTGTAATTAGAGCCACTTTGCAAGACAGCGCCTGCAGAAAGCATGGGAAGAAGCAGCAGATAGATGTTCTTGAGCAGCTGAGGGAGCCACCCAACAAAGTAAGCTGGAAGAACATCTCTGCACTTCCTCTTGGTCTGCAGCTCAGAAGGATGCAAACTGTGAGTGCAATTATTTATCATAACTAGACGATATTCAGAAAGCCCTAGGTATAGAATCATTTGGGTTGGAAGGTAACGTCAAGATTATGAAGTCCAACTGTTAACCCAACATTGTCAAGTCCATCATCAAACCATGCCCCTCAGAACCACATCTACACATCTTTTAAAGCCCTCCAGGACAGGGACTCCACTGCTGCCCCTGGCAGCCTGATCCAGGCCTTGACAACCCTTTCTGTGAAGAAATTGTTCCTTGTGTCCAACCTAAATCTCCCCTGGAACAACTTCAGGCCATCTCCTATTGTCGTATTATTTTTTACTTGTGAGAAGGGGCTGACCCCAGACTTGGCTCCAACCTCCTTTCATGAGTTTTAGAGAGCCAGAAAGTCTCCCCTCAGCCTCTTTTTCTCCAGGCCAAATAACCCCAATTCCCTCAGCTGTTCCGTAAAAGATTTGTGCTCCAGACCCTTCGACAGCTTCTTCAGATCACACTGAAAGGACTCACTGCTGCTGCCTGCTGCTGTGCTTGGAAGAGTTGCTACTTTTGCTGGTGTCATTTTTATTGAAGGTAAAGCAGTCATGCAGAAAAAAAGCCCAACAAGAACCTGATATCACCAAATGAAAAAAGACATGAAGATTTTGGAATTAGGATATGACAGAACAATAGGATTTTATATTATGTGGATAGTTTTCCTTCCCTGCAGCCCTCATAGGAATGGGTGGATAAATCTGCAGAGTGGGATCCCCAAGTGCTTCAAGTACAGCTTGCTCATCTCCATCACTTCTAAACCACTTCTTCTCGGTGATGCCCAGTGACAGGACAAGGGCCAATGGGTGGAAGTTGAGGTATAGGAGGTTCCATGTGACCCTGAGGAAGAATCTTTTTTTCACTGTGAGGGTGACAGAGCGCTGGAACAGGCTGCCCAGGCAGATTGTGGAGTCTTCCTCTCTGGAGATATTCAAGAACCATCTAGATGTGCTCCTGTGTGATCTGCTCTAGGTGATCCTGCTCTGGCAGGGAGGCTGGACCAGATAACTTTTCAAGGTCCCTTGCAGCCCCTGACACTGTATGATTCTATGAAATCAAGCTCCCACCAGAATTACAATTGGAATAAAAGAGACAGGGGTTTGGTGATACCGGAATGTGACCATTGGATATGAAGAAGCATAACTTAGGCTGCTTCTTATGAGAAGACTTAGCGAGAATTTTCTCAATGTTTATCAGTACTTAAAGGGTGGGTGGCAGGAGGTTGGGATCAGTCTTTTTTCAGTGCCCAATGACAAGACAAGAGGTAATGGGCACAAATATGAACATAGGAAGTTCTGTCTGACATGATGAGGAACTTCTTTATATTGAGGTTGGTGGAGTACTGGACAAAGCTGCCCAGAAAGGTGGTGGAGTCTCCATCTTTGGAGTCATTCAGAACTCACCTAGATGACATCCTCTGCAACCTGCTCTAGTTGAACCTGCTCTGGTGGTGGGGTTGGACTAGATGGTCTCCAGGGATCCCTTCCCACCTTCACTATACTGGGATTGTCTGTAAGACAGTATGAACCAAAATGCAACCACCGCTTCACTGAGCAGGTTTCTTTTTCCATCTCATATCTTTCGTAATGATGTCATGTGGGTCTGTGAAGTTTTTTTATTTTGTTTTTTGAAAGATTAAGTTCTGTCATCTAAAAAAACCCAAAATGTTCTTGAGTATTAGAAGCATTCAACATCTAATAATCACAGATCACCACTTGGAAACTGCAGCTGAAGCTGCTGTGGTAACTGCACTGTGTTGTGTTAGCAACATAGGACAGACATGGCTGTGGGCAAGCATGGCTGGTTTGAGCTCGTGGCTGGTCAGTTGTGATTTTCAGATAATTAATCATTGTCTTGGATATTGTTTTCCACCCCAAAAATGTAGAATCTGGGATTGCTCCACATGCCAAATGGAGCTACTCACTTAACAAGACAAATGGATTTTATTGATGTAATCAAGAAGAGTAACAACTCAATATCTCAAGTTCTTCATAGCCAGCTAGGACAAACTCTGGGGGCATGAGGAGAAGATGTAAAACACAAGTCTATAAATTGTGAGAGTTTATTAAAGAAATGCCAATGGAAACTGCTTTGGAATTGAATGCCCATGTTCTGTGAGGCTTCCACAGCAAGAGGGCAACGTATTGACTTCTCACAAATGAGGCAAGTGACCTACAGATAATGTATCAGAGGAAAGTCCATCATTTTCTCCTTGAGATGACAAAATTATTCTACTGCACTGTTTTGATGGGATAGGAAACAAGCTTATCACACTTTTTGTTGCTGCTGCTCAGAAGACAGCTTGCTAGCACAACACCTTTCCGTGCAACTGCTGTCTCTCTGCTTCACCAGCGTGTGCTTGAACGTCAGTGGCGCAAGGAGCAACCTTAGCTCAGATTTGCAAACTCGGGCCCTGACATTGATGACTTTGAGGATTATTCCACCAAGACCTACAGATGGCCTGCTCACACCCATCAATCTACCTAAAACTTGAGCTACTGCCTTCACATCCAGGCAACTGTGATGTGCCTTACCTGTAGGAGATGAGCAGGCCAAGAAAGCCACTGGCATCCTGGAGTGCATTAAGAAGAGTGCAGCCGGTAGGTTGAGGGAAGTTCTCCTCCCTGCTCTATTCTGCCCTGGTGAGGCCTCATCTAGAGTACTGCATCCAGCTGTGGACTTCCCAGTTCAAAAAGGATAAGAATCTGTTTGAGAGGGTACAGCAAAGGGCTACAAAGACGAACAGGGGACTGGAACATCGTTCTTCCAAAGAAAGGTTGAGGAACTTGGGGTTTTTAGTCTAGAGAAGAATGACAGGGGATCTTACCAGTGTTTATCAAATACTTAAAGAATGAGTGTCAGGAGGATGGGACTATGCTTGTTTCAGTGGTTCCCTGTGACAGGACAACAGGTAGCAGTCACAAACTTGAATATAGGAAGTTTCATCCAAGCGTGAGGAGGAACTTCTTTATATTGAGGGTGGTAGAGCACTGAAAGAGGCTCCCCAGAGTGGTGGTGGAGTCTCCATCTCTGGAATCATTCAAAATCCTCCTGGATGTTGTCCTGTATAACCTGCTGTAGTTCAACCTGCTCTCATGGGAGGGTTGGACTAGATGATCTCCAGCAGACTTTTCCAAGTGCTATCATTCTATGATTCTGTGAATTAATAAACATAATACTAGAATAAACAAAAATCCATTAGCTCAAGAGGAATGCTGGAGGTCCTTCTGCCAGTACAACTGCTAAGCTTGAATGCAACGTGGACTCTGGGTGCAAAGCTCCAGACACCAGTTCTCAGGCTGCTCTCAAGAGCCACAGGGCAAAGAAACAGAAGAAAGCCTCAATACCTCCTTTTTGCAGGAGGGAGTACAAACCTTCTGACAAAATCTTTTCTAGCAGTGACTCCTGGGAAGAGAAAACCATTGGCCTCTTCCAGAATGGGGCAAACACTCAGAGGCTACTTGGATGAGTACAAATTCTGGGAGAGACAACAGCGCATTCTGGAGGTGCTCAAACACATAGCAGGAGATGTAAGCAAGATCAGTGAAAGAGGAGAAAGCAGCTAAGCACAAAGTGTTAAAGTACAAATTGCACCTGCTAAATATTAGCAACAAGCCTCCAAATTACCGAGACCGAAACGGCTTCTTGGAGATAACTTAATGCCTCCATTCAAAGCTACAACTCCTACGTCGGAACCAAAGAGCTATTATATTGATTTGTACACAGTGAGCCACAGGAATACAAAATGAATGAGAGAAAAAAAACCATCTAAAATAAAGAGAAAATGTTTCAGTTTTGGACATTTCTCTCAGATGTCCACATTGATAAAGGCAGAAGAAAATACTGTTCCAAGAGGGATGTTATGCTCTTATTTCCAGACAAATAAAAACAAAACCTGCTGTTGTTGTTGTCTTTTTAAATTAATTGACAAAATTTCTAACTAGAAACAAAGCCTGAAGAGCACTGCACAGGCTAGCTGGAATATTTACTGTTTCTAAATCACCACTGGTGATTAAGGCTCAAGCCCCCCAAGAACTGACCGCATCTCAGCTTGATGATGAATGGGTTTTTAACATGCCCAGCCTTTCACCTCTAGGACCCTGGAATGGATGCAAATCCAGGGTAAGTGAATGTATAGGCAGCTACTGGGGTCTGTTACATGGCCAGCGCTAGACGATCACCTCTGTCACCCTTTCAGTGTGGTTTTGGCTGATCTTGGTGGCAGCAATGATAAGTGCTATGGGCTGGATCAAGGCTAGATCAAGACAGAAGGGAGGCTTTTCTAGCTATGGTGAGTACAAATCAGAACACAGGAGGTTTCACTTGAACTTAAAGAGAAACTTCTTTGAGGGTGATGGAGCACTGCAACAGGCTGCCCAGAGAGGTTGTGGAGTCTCCATCTCTGGAGACCTCCTTGGATGTATTCCTGTGCAATCTAACCAAGGTGTGTACCTGCATTAGCAGGAGGGGCTGGACTAGATGATATCCAGAGGTCCCCTCCAACCCCTACCCACTCTGTAATTTTTGTGTGCTCTTGTACTTGGCACTGATCATACCTCAAATATTGGGTTCAGTTTTGTTACCCTCACTTCAAGAAGGACATTGAGTTGCTGGAGCTTGTCCAAAGAAGGGCAACTAAGATAGTGGAGGGTCTAGAGAACAGGTCTTACAAGGTCTGAGGGAACTGGGTTTGTTTAGCCTGGAGAAAAGGTGTCTGAGGGGAGACCTCATTGGTCTCTACAGCTACCTGAAAGTAGGTTGTAGTGAGGTGGGGGTCAGTCTCTTCTCCCTACTATCAGGTGATAGAATGACAGGAAATGGCCTGAAATTGTCCCAGAGGAGGTTTAGGTTGGATATCAGGAAAAAAAAAAAATCTTTCCTGCAAGAGTGGTCAGACATTGGAACAGTCTGCCCGGGAGGGGGTGGAGTCACTGTCCCTGGAGGTGTTCAAGAAATGTGTGAACATGGCACTTTGGGACATGCTTTAATGTTCATGGTGGTGTTAAGTTGATGGTTGTACTCAACCTTAGAGATCCTTTCCAACCAAAACGATTCTATGATTCTGTGTAATGTCTTCCACAAAGCCTCTGCATTCAACCTCACCCTGAATCAACTCTCTGTCTACAGCTCTACAGATAGCAGATTGAAATGTTCAGCCCTTCACTGCAGGCAGATTGAATCTGAATCACAAATGGTGCTAAGAACGAAGCAAAGCGTTAGCGGCACACGCCACAGCTCTTCCCGACGACAGCAATGATGTTGGATGAATGATTGAGCATTTGTTAAACCTTCTACCATTGTGAAAGCAACCTATTATTTTCCTGGTCGTGCTCTGAAATGCCTCAATCACTGACAGAAGAAGTGAGTGAGAAATAATACAGTTCATTTCTGATGGCTTTTACTCAATAGATACGTTGCTGTACATGGTATCTCCCACTGTTTCATCAACATCATCGATAATCCTTTTTTCTCAGCCCCCTGCCTGATATATCATATGTTACACTGATGACTCCCCAACTGCTGACAGCTTTAAAAGTTGCCACTAACATCCTGTAGCACAATGTGCTGTTCAATTCAGGCCTGTGTATGTAAAGTAAAAACTGATACAACAGCACTTGTGTGAAGGTTGGACACATCAACAGCCACCAAATAACCCTGCTCAGCCACAAGAATGTGAACTGACATCTAAAATTCTGGGTTAAGACTTGGTTCTTCCACAAGCTTGGGAAATGGGATCATGTGAACCTCATAAGCACCCAGGTTGAGGCAATCCCTGGTATCAATCCAGGCCAGGGGATGAAGGGCTGGAGAACAGCCCTCTGGAGAAGGACTCAGGGGTGCTGGTGGACAAAAAGCTGAACACGAGTTGGAACCATGCAATTAAAAACCAAAGCCAACTTGTCCTGGGCTGATCCCCAGCGGCATAAGCAGCAGGTGGCGGGAGCAGATTCTGCCTTTCTGCTCTACTCTGCTGAGGCCTCAGCACTGCAGGTGGGGTCTAGAGCTCTGGAGTCCTCAGTACAGGAGAGACATGGATGGACCTGTTGAAGGAGATCCAAAAGGAGACCACAAAAATGATCCAGGGTCCCTTCCAGCCCAGAGCATTCCATGATTTTATAAATGTTTAGGAGGGAAATTAATGCAGAGTTGGTATGAAGAGGAATGAGAATGGGCTAGGGTCCTGGTTTAGAGCCATGAGCCACTCAAGACCAGAGGACAGAAAAGATATTTACTCCTTTTAAGGAGTAAAATAAAAATGCTGCACACTGATTGGAAGTTTAAATGGAGATTCTATTTACAAGTATGTATGTACAGAAGGCATTCAGATAGAATGAACCCACTTGCAAACTAGGCTGAGCCTACCAGACCAAAATCTTCCAGAATCCTCCACCCCTCCAACCTCAGCAGGCCTGACAGTAGGCCAAAACTGCCCTCCCCACCTCAGGCCTACAACGCCTGATGTAACACATAACAAAATTCCCTGCAAGCTAGAAACCACCTTCCCCAAGCAAACCATGAGATAAGAGAAGAGAAAGGAGGAGAAGAGCATGGTATCAGCTAGGCACTGCTTTAAATAGCGTGATACTGGAAATCAGAGTAGAATAACGTATTACTATATCCTGGGATTCTGTCTGTTGTCTTGAAACTCTCTCTATGTCTTGGAGGAGTTTGCCTTTGTGGTCATCTTAAAGGCACCTGAGTCTCAAAACCACTACAGCTAGGTAGGGGCATGAAGGTTAAAATAGGAAATTTAAGCCTGCTGAGACCTAAAGCTGGCATGGCTAAGCCAGAATAATGGCTTTTCACCATGGATGGGCTAAAAAAAACAAAAAACCAATCAACCAACCAACAAAAAAACACACAAAGCCTGAAGCCTCTCACAGAAAGCTACAGGTACTCATGACTCTGCAGACAGGATTTACTGTCTCCTTTGGAGGGCAAGAAGTCACCACAATCTATGTTGAAATCGTTTGTTCAGGGAACCCTGGAAGCTAAGTACTATGCTGTGTTTTTGTTCAAACCTCAATGAATGATGACTTCTTAGCCCCAAAGCATCAGAGGTTTCTTTTTGTAGCCTAAAAGGCATTGACCTTTAAGAAAGCTACCCTAAATGAATTAAAGATGAGTGGACAACCTCCCTTATAAGGGAAGCAACTAAACCAAAATTTTTATTTCTATCTGATTTAGTTGACATGAAAATAAATTGCTACTGCCTCTGTTCAAAGGTTCACTGAGATTTATTATCTGGCCAGCAGGATGAGTGAGTTGATTCTCCCCCACTAGTCTGCTCTCATGAGACTCTACCTGGAGTATCGCATCCAGCTGTGGGGACCACAACACAAGAAGGACATCAAACTATTGGAGCATGTCCAGAGGAGGCCACAAAGGTGACGACAGGGCTGGAACACCTCTCCTATGCAGACAGGCCATGAGAGTTGGGGCTGTTCAGCCTGAAGAAGACAAGGCTCCAGGGCGACCTAATAGTGGCCTTCCAGTACCTGAAGGGGGCCTACAAGAAAGCTGGGGAGGGAATTTTTAGAAGGGTTTGTAGTGATAGGATGAGGTAGAATGGCTTAAAGCTTGAGAAGGGGAGATACAGACTGGATGTTAGGAAGAAATTCTGTACAGTGAGGGTGGTGAGACACTGGAACAGGCTGCCCAGAGAAGTTGCGGATGTTCCCTTCCTAAAGGTGTTCAAAGCCAGGCTGGACAAGGCCTTGAGCAACCTGATCTACTGGAGAGTGTTCTTGCCCATGGCAGTGGGGGTTGGAATTAGATGATCTTTAAGGTCCCCATCCAAGTCAAACTAGTCTATGATCTCTTTACAGGGGACCACATTATCTTGACCTTACTAATTCTAAGGTCTTGAATCTGTCCTAATCCAATCTGCTTGTAGGAAGACACAAGCCTGCAATCCCAGCATGGCAGAAGGATCCATATGTCCCACTGCAGCTGCCTTTTGCACGCAGCAGCTGTGGCACTCCACATTTGCCCTGAGGAAACAGAGTTTCCTTAAAAAGGCAAAGGGTTGCCTTTCTAGAAATAAAAATACACACTGAAATATTAAAATGAAGATCTCAAGTCAGCCCATTGCACTCAGAAGAATCCATCTAAATACAGAGCGATCTCATCTCCTCAGCTGTAAGGTTTCCAAGGAGCAGAGCAAAGGGTACAGCAATTTGAAATCTCTGCTAATGTAGAAAAAAAATGTTATAATAAAGGGGGAATTTCTGTGATTCCAGGATAAAAAGCCATAAACTGAAGTACATTAGGAAAATAACTGCAGCACTAATCTTATTTTTCTTTTTTTCCCCTGGTTTTTAATAGGCTATTTTGTCTCTATCAGCAAAGAACTACTCCAAAATAATTGCTCTAAATGACTCTTTGAAGACACATCTCTATTTGCAAACCTCATCAAGTTACATATTAGATGAGTTCCAAATCCTTACTTCTTAATTTACAGTCAGAATGAACAAACAGAAGGAATTTAGCACAGTAATTACTGTTGGCACAGCTCAGAGAGGGGTGAGCTACTGGTCCTCCTGCTATTACCAACACTCAGAGGCAGCTGCTAGTCTCACTCCTTTCTGGTTTTACACAGATTTAAGGAACCTTAAATTCCTCTGCTCTCATGCCAGTACCTGAAGGAGGCTACAAGAAAGCCAGGAATGGATGTTTTACAAAGTCTTGCAGTGATAGGATGAGAGACAATGGATTGAATCTTGAGAAGATTTAGACCAGATACTAACAAGAAATTCTTTACAGTGAGGGTAGTGAGACACTGAAATGGGTTATCCAGGGAGGTTGTCAATGCCCTCTCCCTGGAGGTGTTCAAGGCCAGGATGGACAAGGCCTTGAGCTACCCAGTCAGTGGAAGGTCCATGCCAAGGGGGCTGGAATTAGATGATCTTTAATACCCCTTGCAACTCAAACCATTCTATGAATCTATGAATTTATGAGTCTAGGTAGGGACATCACAGTTTGGTAGGTAGCCAATCTGAGTGAACTCCTCATCAAAATCACCAATTTGAGAGATGCAAAACCTTGCAGTTCCTTCCCAACTCAGCATTCACCAACAGTTATTAAAGCAAATAACACCCCAATTGCACTGGTGCTCAAGCCAAGGGAACCAGTACAACCATACTATATGGACCTCAAAACAAATCTCTTGTTTATTTCAGACACCAACTTAACCTAGTAGAGGTTTTAAAAGTGCTCCTGATGCAGTAATTCACACAAGGAAGCCTGAATCATCTCAGGACATGAATAAAGATGAGAGTGTTTAACACCACAACAGACTTTTTACCATGTAAACTGTGCCACAGATAAGACTTAGATCAAAAGTGTTTATTCCTTGGTGATGTAGCGTGGCACAGAGTACATTATAAACACCAAGAGGAAGATTTTAATGGCAACAATATATTCTGTTCCCTGCAGCAAGCAAAGAATAAACCTGAAGAGTTAAAAGATTTAATAGGGTAATAATTTCCTACAAGTACATCCTAGAAGAGAAAACAAAATATAGTGTTCCTTCTAACCTCTGTCACTGTCTAATATAATCTGGGAATACATTTTAGGAAATACAGGAAAGTTGGCTGGAATAGAATGTCATGAAATTCAACCAGGGTAAGGGTATGGTCCTGCACCTGTGGAGGAATGACCCCCTGCACTGGTCGCCGTGAGGGGTTGACCTGCTTGAATGCACCGAGGAAGACCTGGGAGTGCTGGTGGACGTGTTTGCCACGAGGCAGCAATGTGCTCCTGCAGGTAAGAAGGCCAATGGTCTCCTTGGGTGCACTCAAAAGAGTATGGCCAGCAGGCTGAGAGAGGTTCTCTTCCCTGTCTATTCTGCCCTAGTGAGGCCATATCTGGAGAAATGGGCCCGTTTCTGGGCTCCCCAGTTGAAGAAAGGCAAGTAACTACTGGAGAGAGTCCAGGAGAGACAATGAAGATGCTGAGGGCACTCTCAGAAAAGGAGAGGCTAAAAGACCTGAGGCTGTTTAACCTGGAGAAGAGCAATCTGAAAGGGGATCTTCTCAATGCTCAGAAAGAGATAAAGCATGGTGGGGCAAGAAGATGAGGCCAAACTCTTGTCAGTGCTCAGTCACAGGACAATGGGCAACAGGCACAAAGTGGAACTCAGGAGGTTCCACTTAAACATAAAGAACAACTTCTTTCTTTTAAGGGTGTTTGAGCCCTGGAGCAGGCTGCTCAGAGAGGTTACAGAGTCTCCAAGCTGAAATATTCCAAACCAGCTGGACACTGTGATCCTGGACAATCTTGCTTTAGCAGGCGAGTTGGCTAAGATGATCCCCAGAGGTCCCTTCTAACACCACTCCTTCCCCACCCCCCCGCCCCATGCTGGATTCTGTGATTCCACTTTCATATTCTTACATGCTTTAGAATATTATTTCAGGAATAGTTTTGGAGAAGCATTGGATAGAATTTGCATGCTTTTCTCATTTTATTGTTTAATACAATCTTCTCAACTCTACAGAAGCTCTACAGATAAAGCCAAAGGTTCCAACACTGGTGATATTACAGAAAAAATGACAGGATTAAAACATATTTGAGAAATTCCTGTAGTTGGGTAACTCCAAAGACATATGTCTTTGTTGAGTTTACTTTCTCTACATATGTGAACCCCAAAGTGTGACCTATACAGGTAGTGAGATCTGATAGTCCACAGATAAAGTAATCAAAAAATAAAATGCATGAAGACAACACCAAACAGCATTTTGAGCATGAGCACTCCTCAGATCTGCCCAATCACCAACACAGACTTAGGGATAAAGAGATTGGGAGCAGCCCTGGGGAGATGGATTTGAGGGTGCCGGCAGATGAAAAGTTGGAAAGGAGCCAGCACTGTGTGCTCACAGCCCAGAACCGATCTGTCCTGGACTGATCCCCAGCAGTGTGGGCGGCAGGGGGAGGGAGGGGATTCTGCCTCTCTGCTGTGCTCTGCTGAGACTCCACTTGCAGTGCTGGGGCCAGCTCTGGAGTCCTCAGCACAGGAAAGACACAGACCTGTTGGAGTGAGGCCAGAGGTGGCCACAGCACTGATGGGAGGGCTGGAAGCCCTCTGCTGTGAGGCCAGGCCGACGGAGTTGGGATTGTTCAGCCTGCAGAAGAGAAGGCTCTGAGGAGAACTTCTTGTGGCTTTATAGTACTTAAAAGAGCCAGTAAGAAAGCTCAGGACAGACTTTTTATCAGGGCCTATTGTGCCAGAAGAAGTAGTTATGGGTTTAAACGCAAAGACAGGAGACACGGACTTGAGAAAAGGAAAACATTTTTTACAGCGAGTGTGGCGGGATCCTGGCTCAGGTTGCCCAGGGAGGTAGTAGATGCCCCATCCCTGGAAACATTCTAGGTCAGGTTGTTTGGAGCTTTGAGTACCTTACCTAGTTGGAGATGTCCCTGCCGAGTCTCGGGGGGGTTGGTCTAGATGACCTTTAAAGGCCCCTGATGTGGGTTTGGGAGTTACCTGCCCCCCCCACACTTTGTAAAATGACCCAGNGTCTTCATATCTGTGTTTTTATCAAGCTGGCATGCCCAGTGGGTCCCTGCAAGCTGTTGGCAGCTTGCCCCACAGTTTGGGGCAAAACGAGCTGGCAGAACTTCAACAGGCTCTTTCACAGCTTTTTGATTGATAGCTAATGCCACTGACCTGAAGAGACCTAGAAAAAGATCACCTCTAAACTCTTCATTGGGCTTCACTGATAGGATTGGGAATACGGCCATGTACTACAGAGCTGATGATAGATCACATAAGAAGGTTGGCTTCCAGTTCAGCGGGACAAGAGAGCTTGCAGCACAGCAAAAATTACAGATATCACAATTTCCTATGAGATGTTCTCAAACATGACACTTTCAGGGCATAGAGGACATGTCTAATGAGGGAACTGGGGTTGTTAAGTCTCCAAAATGGAGGCTGAGTGTAGACCTTCTTGCTCTCTACAGCTCCCTGAGAGAAGGTTGGAATGAGGTGGGTGTTGGTCTGTTGTCCCAAGTGACAAGTGACAGGACAAGAGAAATGGTCTCAAGTTGTGCCAGGGGAGGTTTAGGTTGGACATGAGAAGCAACTTCTTCCCCAGTAGGGTTGTCAAGGCCTGGAACAGGCTGCCCAGGGCAGTGGTTCAGTCACCACCCATGGTGCAGCACTAGTGGTTGGACCGGATGATCCCAAAGGTGTGTTTTCCAACCTACACAATTTTATGATTGTTATCTCAAGCTGAGATTCTGGAGTCTGGACTGTATCAGAATCTTAGCTTCTGTTTTATTATAGCAACAAGTACACAATTGTTACAATGTTTCAGACATACTCAACATGGCCCAGGAGTAATCAGTGCTAGGAGGTCTGCTCTAGCTTGCAGAGGTCAGCACACATGCCTTGGTTTATGGAAGGTAATCATGAGGATGGGGACCAAGCACACCCAATCAAGGGAGGAGAGAGGAGATGCAACTTGAAGATCCAGTGAGCAATGCAGATGCATTAGAGGACTGAAGCACCTCTGATATGAGGACAGGCTGAGGGAGTTGGGATTATTCAGACAGAAGAGAAGGCTTCAGGGAGACCTTATAGTGCCCTTCTAGTACTTACAGGAGGCCTGTAAGATGGGAAGGGACTCTTGATCAGAGAGTGTACTGATAGGACAAGGAATAAAAGTTTCAAATGGAAAAAGGCTAGATTTAAGTCACCTAGAAGAAAGGAGGAAATTCTTTACTGTGAGGGTGGTGAGACACTGGAATAGATTGCCTAGAGAAGTTGTCCCATCCTTGGATGTGTTCAAGGCCAGATTGGATGGGGTTGTGAAAAACTTGGTCTAGTGGAAATGTCCCTGCTGACTGTAGGGAGGTTGGAACTAAATACTAAGTCATAGAGTGGTTTGGGTGGAAGGAACCTAAAAAAAGGTGATGCTTCCATCAAAAAGGCAGCATGAATCCACCACAAGGAAGGAATGCATTGGGTTCACCACAGTGTGAACTTCAAATACACAAGAAATTTATTTTAATGAACCATTTAATGAACCGTTAGCCAATACCTCACAAATCAAGATATTCAAATTACCTGCCCATTTGGAGGCAAAAATTAACTGCTACCAATTTTGCTGCTGTTCCATCATCTGACCTCATGATTTAGTCATTTTATCTCACTTTCTTTATCCACAACATGGCTTACTTTCAGAAAAAAAAAATGCCAGTGAGATGTTATTTATTGGTAGCTAGTTATAGTAGTTCCAACATCTGAGACGAACTAAATTACTCATCACTTAAAACCATGAAGAGGATAATCAAGCAACGTGCTTGTTCAATGGGGGAGTGGGGGGAGAATGATGAAATTAAGAGCATGACATCTGCTTCCCATACAAAGACTAAATACAAAAGAAATATAAGCATTAAGGAACTATACGTAGAGGTGGTTTGCTTAAGAAAACAGAAAGGTCAGTCAAGATGATTGATGTTTGGACTTGATCTCAGAGGTCTTTCCCAACAGAATGATTCTTTGATTCTATGTTCCTTGAGGTTCCTTCCAACCTGGTATTCTATGATTCTATTACAAAATTACAGAATGTATCTGGTTGGAAGGGACCCTCAAAGGTCATCTTGTTCAACCCCCCTGAAGTGAGCAGGGACTTCTCCAACTCAGGGACCCATCAAGTCTGATCTCGAATGTCTGCAGAGATGGAGTCTCAACCATATCTCTGGACAACCTGTTCAGTATTTTACTGCTGTCACTGGAAAGAACTTCTCCTGATGTCTAATGTAATTATACCCTTCTCCAGTGTAAATATTGCCTATTGTCTCTTATCCTATCACTATATCCCCTTCTAAATAGTCAATAGTCTCTTCTCTGCCTTCCTGCAGGCCCCCTTCAGACACCGAAATGCAGCCATAAGCCTTCTCTTCTCCAGGCTGAACAGTTGTGAACTGTCTCACCCTGTCCTTGTAGGAGAGGTGCTCCAGCCCTCTGATCGACTTTGTGGCTCTCCTCTGGACTTGCTCCAGCAGGTCCACTATAATTATGAGTGTTGCTAAAGAAGCCCATTCTCAAGCTGGTCCTTTCTCCATCACTTGAGTTTACAGAGGAGAAAATATCCAGATGTCTGAATGTCTGGAAGAGGATAATGTCCACAAAATGCAACCAGATTTGGTAATAAAACATTTCAATAGAGCAATCAGAAGAAAAAAGTAAACACTTTTCCACAAAAGTGAGTAAAGCCAACACAGCCAACACGCATTTTCAGCTTAGCACCAAATACAAACATACTTTCAGACACCTCAGAACAAAGCTTTCATTTTAACAATCCCATCTCCAGCTTTGGACAACTTGATTAGCTCACAAACACTGCTCAACTCTGCCCTTTGGCTCCTCAGCCACTGTGCTGCTTAGCACAGAGAATAATAATGAGCAACATAATGGAGCAGCATTTCCATCCCTGCAGTCTCTGGGGAAGAGCAATCATCTCTGTACTGTCATTGTTAATGCAAACTACTACCATTAATCCACTGAGACTCCAAGTAAAACACACAGGGAGATTGTTTTGCTGTTGCCCACCCTTTCTTCCTTCCCTTTTCAAAATTCACCGGGCTCCTGCAGAAGTTTCCAAGGTGTTATTAAGCCTACCAGTAATGAAACATGAAATGAATGAGGCAGACAGATAAACACTGCAAAGCCTCTCGTGGAGGATAACTATGGCACAGATCTAATGCAAGGCTACTTCGTTGAGGGCTATGACTGAATTACAGAGTTGCCTGAAGACGCTGCTATGGCATTATATGGGTTGATTCACAGATTGAATTCCAAGCCATGAAAGTGTGAATAGAGTCTGAACAGTTTTACCAAGTTCACACCATCCACAATCATTTGCTAATATGGCAAAATAAATTACATTTTGCAACAACCTCATGTCTTTAAGGTGTACAAAATAAAGTGACAAAATAAACAGGATCTGATTCTTTGTGGTTGCTAAGAGGCAGGTTTCAGTAATGACACAAATAGAGATACCTGCAGCTGTCATGTCTTTGTTTTGCACTAAAATATTGAGCACACACATTTTGTGATGTTTATTCCACTACAGATGAAGAGCAGAGCTGGTTTCAACTTACATCCAAAAGTTTCATTCATAGAGTCATAGATTTTTTTCAGTTGGAGAAGACCTCTAAGATCACTGAGTCCAACCATCAGCCTAAGACCACCATGGCCATTAAACTACATCCTGAAGTGCCATGTCCACACGTTTCTTGAAGACCTCCAGGAATGGTGACTCAACCACCTCCCTGGGCAGCCTGTTCCAATCCCTGACCACTCTTGCAGGAAATAAATTTTTCCTAATATTCAACTTAAACCTCCCCTGGCACAATTTGAGGCTATTTCCTCTTGTCCTATCTATCACTCAATACTAGGGAGAAGTATGGAAATGCATCATAGAATGATTTGGGCTGAA
>WBNM01025426.1:0-13154 GCA_013399055.1 Ramphastos sulfuratus
AAATGCCTTTAGATTTCTTCTGTAGTTGTTTACTGTAGTCATCTGCTGGCAGATGCATTCATATAGTGTGAGCCTGGGTCAGGAAATGTGCTTTTGCAAAGAAACTCATGATGGTCTGTGCTTGCTGTGCTGGGCTCATGCTGTCAAGCAGCCTTGGAGAACAGAAAAAACTCTGTATCTTTCCTGAAGTGAAATCAGAGCCTGTACCTTGGAGGGACACCTAATGCTCTCCAGCTGCTAACAGGCATTCAGTTCACCAGATTAGACTGTGATTAGTGGAAAATAACATCTCCATGACCCATGATGTGCTCTGTCACACCACTCCTGCTGAGCTACACAGCTGATGAGATAAACACAGTTTTTGTTAAACAAGCTCTTCCTGCAGTGTGATATTTTTAAAGATCTGTTTTGTATGCAAGAAATGGGTTGCAGCATAAGCTCCAGGAAGGCACTGAAAAATGATGATTTGCTGTGCTCGTCTATTGGCTACCTGTCTTGATAATTACACAAATGAAGTGCATGGAGAAGATAGGGACAAATACTAAGTATGCCCCTACTCTGGACCTGAGTAAGGCATTTGACTCTGTCCCACATGACATCCTGGTCACCAAACTGGAGAAACACACACTTGATGGGTGGAACACTGCTGGATAAGGAATTGGTTGGATGGTGGCACACAGAGAATGGTGATCAAGGGCACAATGTCCACCTGGAGACCAGTGCCAAGTGGTGTCCCTCAGGGGTCAGTGCTGGCACCAGTACTGGTTATCATCTTTGTCAGTGACATGGACAGAGGAATCAGTGCAGCCTCAGCAAGTGTGCAGATGGCACCAAGCTGTGTGGCACAGTCGACTTGCTAGAGGGCAGGGATCCATCCAGAGGGACCTGCACAGGCTGCAGAGGTGTGCCCAGGCCAACCTCATGACATTCAAGAAGGCCAAGTGTAAGGTCCTGCACCTGGGTAGGCACAATCCCAAGCACAACTCCAGGTTGGGTGGGGAATGGCTGAGAGCAGCCCTGAGGAAAAGGCCCTGGGGGTCTGGGGTGATGAAAAGCTCAAGATGAGGCTGCAGTGTGAGTGCAGCCCAGACAGCAACTGTGTGCTGGGCTGCAGCAAGAGCAGTGTGGGCAGCAGGGCAAGGGAGGGGATTCTGCCCCTTTGCTCTGCTCTCCTCAGACCCCACCTGCAGTCCTGTGTGCAGTTCTGGAGCCCCCAGCACAGGAAGGACATGGAAGTGTTGGAGCCAGTCCAGAGGAGGCCACCAAGATGCTGAGAGGGCTGCAGCAGCTCTGCTGTGAGGACAGGCTGAGAGAGTTGGGGCTCTGCAGCCTGGAGAAGAGAAGGCTTCCAGGAGACCTTAGAGTAGCCTTCCAGTATCTGAAGGGGGCTACAGGAAGGCTGGGGAGGGACTGTTGACAAGGTCTTGTAATGCCAGGACAAGGGGCAATGGGTTTGAACTGGCAGAGGGGAGATTGAAAGTGGATGTTAGGAGGAAGTTGTTTGCAGTGAGGGTGGTGAGACACTGGCACAGGCTTCCCACGGAGGTTGTGAAGCACAGAATCACCCTGAAGGTTTTCAAGGCCAGGTTGGATGAGGCCTTGAGTGACCTGTACTAGTGGGAGGAGTCCCTGCCTATGTCAGGGGGTTGGAACTGGATGATCTTCGAGGTCCCTTCCAACCTTACCATTCTATGATTGTATGATTCTATGTGCCTTGCTGTCTAGGATAAAGCATTACAGGCCGATACCTCTGGTGACCTACTTAGCCTGTACAAGAAAAGATAGGAGCCATAGCTCTGCATGCAGATATTCTTCCCAGCTAAGCCTCATGCTTTCTCCACAAACACTGAAATACCACAGAGAATGATGTAATGTCAGTCTGCACAAGTATTTGCAAATGCATGAGTCCCATTTGACTAACTTGGTAGTTATATCTATAAAAAAATAAACTGGCACAGGATTTCTACTGTTACCACACAACAGCTTGCATTTAAAAAGCCATTGTGCTTAAGTGCAAATTGAGAATTAGCATAGTAAAAAAAAAAAAAAAAAAAGCAAATGCTTAGATACAATATCAAGACCAATCCCAGTTCTGGAGTTCACACTCAGCAAACCTTTTATATGCAGACACTATCAGGGGCTGGCATTTTTTCGCCTGTTCAGTTTCAGTGCCATTGATGGAAGAGCTCAGCCCCAGTGGAATATGACTGATTTTTTTTCCTGAACAAATCCTTGAATGCCTTTATGCTGCCTTATAATGTGAATAAGGAGCCAGCTGTGAAAGAAGCTACCCCAGACATTGTGAAATACATCTCTCTTTTAGGAATGCACGAGAAGTGACATGTTGGAGATGGCTCTGGACCTTTCTAACCTTGTATGATATTTTGTAGGGTGATTCAGAATTCCAATACTAGACAAGGCCATTTTTATTTCAAAGATAAATACTAGGGATTTCTTTACAAGTTGCACTTAAATTTGTTTAGTTAGGGACTGCTTCTCTTTGCCATTTTGGTTGCTAAATGAGCTGTGCATTCCTAATGGATTGGTGCCCATGCCACTGAAAACAGCTTCAGCATTGGCATCTTTGTGACAGGTCTTTGCAGAGGCAGAAACTGAACAGGTATGGAGGAATACACTGCATTTTTCTGCTGTGTAGCTGGTCCTAGATTGTGGAAACTCACCTGTTGTCATCTCAGCAATACACAGGACAATTGCCATCCACAAAGCCCTTGATCAAGCCTCTTTTCATGAGTCCCACATTTTTGTTTTGATAAATGATGTTATTTGTTGCAGTACAACAGGCAATACATGGACAGGCAGAATGTGTTCTGGTTTAGTTTAATTTCAGACTGCAGATAACATACATGTATGGAAACAACTCCTATCCCAATGTCTTAGAGTAGCAGAAAGTTGCTGTCTTGAGATACTATTTTGGCTCTGCTTCTTTTGCTTTCATTTCTGACAGGAGTGATCCATCTGCAGCTTAGTGACTCGTTCTGGTTGCATTTCACATTGTCTGCTTTACTTGCAGCTTGTGATTTCCAGAGGGTGCTTGGGATTATGTATTCTAAGTAAGCTAGATCCTCATAGCTGAGCATTCATAAGTAGCTACACAGAGGATTTATTGCTGGGTTACTTGGGAGGCTATTGCTGCATGGTAAAATATGAAAACAACAGCCACGCTTGGCTAGAGAAAATCTAAAGACTAAGAATAATTTAGGTTGGAAAGGACTTCTGGAAGTCACCTGTGCCAAACCCTTGCTCAAAGCAGGGCTAATTTCAATGCTGTATCTTGTCTTGAACAGTGGCCAGCAGTAGAGAACAGAAAAAACATACTGAACAGTCTTACATACTGAAAACCCTGCCTAGCTTTTTACAGTCAAGGATGTAGGACTTCTAATGAGATGGAGGTTGCATTTGAATCATCTCTTAATACCCATTGACAAACCTGCCCTGCACCATGACTCCAATCTCTTAACCATTTTGTTTTGTTGTAATGTTCAAAATGAACTGCAATAATTAGTTTCACTAGTTTAATTTATTATATATATATGAAAATCTTTATACTGGTGGTTGAAACCTGCTTCTTTGTATATATATATATATATATATATATATATATGTATGTACATATACATATACACACACACAAATATATCATAGAATCATAGGATAGTAAGGTTGGAAGGGACCTCAAAGTTCATCCATTTCCAACCCCCTGCCATAGGCAGGGACACCTCCCACTAGNAGTCAGACATTATGTGGTGAGAATATATATATACATGTGTATGAATGTGTGTGTGTATACATACATACATACATATATATGTCTACGTATATTTATACACATGTATATATACACATATATATGTACATATATATACACACACACACACACACATACACACACACACACACACATATATATATATATATATATATATATATAAAGGCAAATAGGTGGAGTGGAGTGTTCTCTGCTGTGTCTGTTATTGTTTTCATAAAAGGAGGCCCCAGAACAGATGACAGTAGGTTCATCTGAGTGAACTGGAAGGAAATGAAGGAAATGAAGAGGCTTCCAGAGAAATTAAAGACTAGAAGTAGAAGGTGTAGGGCACATACTGGAAGGTTTTTATGTATGAAGTGTCTCGACTATGAGTAGTGGGACAAAAAGCCTTTGGGCCAGACATGCAGGTAGGGGCAATGTGGCAAAACAGAAATGGATGATACTGTGGAAATGATGCTACACGGACTTTCATCACGGCACCTGGAAGTCAGGTGCTGAGAGAAGGAGGGATTACCCTGGTGGAGATGAAGGCTTGTTCCCTTGCAAAAAGAATACAATCAACAAGTAGCAAGAGAAGCAGAAATGGCAAAGATGATCAAAGCAGCTTGCTCTTCAAAGAGAGAGGCAGAAGCCAGAGGACTGTTAATAGCTCAAGACTTCAAGAGGGAAAATGTCAAAATGGAGAATTATAAATCCTGAAGGAAAAAGCAAACCGAAATAAAACAGTAGGCTCATGAGGCTATTTGGACATCTGGGAAAAAAATAAGCAATTTGGTGAGCTTGTTGATGCTCACCATCAGTGACACTGACAGTGTCAACAGTCAGTGGCACAGGGCACCTCAGCAGCACTGTGGACCTGTCCCAGCTGTGGTGGATGCTGCTGTCCCTTCTGCCTCCTTGGACAGCAAAGGACCTCAGATGCCTTATCACAGTATGAGTGCAGTGGTGCTTAGTCTAACAGTTCAAAAAGACCCTAGCTTTACACTTCACAGTTACCTATATGCTACTCTATTTGCTTGGCTAAATAGAGTAGCTAAATAGCTACACCCAAATCAAAGTGGCCCAATGGAGAGGCTGTACATATGTGCCCATAGAATCATAGAATGTTAGGGTTTGAAGTGACCTCAAGGATCATCTAGTTCCAACCCCCTGCCATAGGCAGGGACACCTCCCACTAGAACAGGTCACCCAAGGCATCCTCCAACCTGACCTCCAACACCTCCAGGGAGGGAGCAGCCAAAACCTCCCTGGGCAACCTGTGCCAGTGTCTCACCATCCTCACTGTAAAGAACTCCCTCCTAATATCTAGTCTAAATCTCCCCTCTGCATGACAAATGACAGTAGGGAAAAGACCCCTCAGATATTCCTATCTGCTCCTAAAAGGGCAAACTTGTGAGTGTGAACAACTCTTGTTGAGGAAAAACTGGTTAGGTTATCACTAGTGAGTGGGAAGGTACTGCAAGTCCTGAGGAAGGACCTGGGAGTGGGGACTGAGGTTGAAAAAGATCCTGAAGGTCATAGGCAGCGTCAGCAATGGATTTTTCTGTTAAGACAAGTGTGAGTGCTTGAAATGAATAAAAAGTAACTGCCAGAATGATCCTTAAAGAAGAGTATATTATGGTGAGCTTTGGTAAAATACTTTCAGTCCTTGGAAGGAAGTGTGAAACACAGAAAAAATATTGCTAGCATATTGCAGGTGATGTGCAGAGAATGAAGCAGTGAATGTGATGCTGACTGCACTGAGGTGCAATTAGCAGCAGTAATTATTACATGACAAGGAGCAATCATTTTGGAAACGCACTGTATAGAAATTACAGTATAAAGGTAGTGGAGGCATGGAATAATATTTTAAAGATGTTGAGAAATTATAAAAAAAAAATAATTACAATGTGGATAGATTAGTTATGAACCTTCTCTTAGGAAAGGATGTTGAAGTAGACCCTTCTGGGATAGACTGGAGACCTGAATTTGGGTATGAACAAAGAATTATTTAATGCTATTAGTGAGAGAAATGCTCCTGAGAATTGTAATGCAGAAAATTTCGATTTCACAGTCATTGAGACTGAAAACCATTAGCAATCGTAGGCCAGGGGTGTGACAAAAGATGTGTTTGACTGAGCAGTCAAGGAACCAAGAGGGTGATGCTACTTAACATTTTGATTCCCTGACTAACATTAACAACTTAAAGCAGATGGCTGTAGGAAAACACCCTGAGTGAGCAAGTGAGGTTGAATTAGCTGATGTGACCTAGAATGTGAGTGAGTTTAGAGAGGGAAAGCCATGCACAAATGGAGAGAACTAACTGGTGAAGAACAGACTAAGAAATTTGAGATTTCACTTTCAATGAATCCCAGAACTTCTTTGCATGAAAGATGTAAAGCTGTTGGGGACTTCTCTTCAAAAGCAAAGGAAACAACAGCCCCAGCTAGCTCTGGAAAATAAGGGCAATTTCTATTCAAATGGACATTAGGAAAACCCAGAGACCTGTGTCTAAAAGATGAAGCTGCTCAGGGAGAGAACAGGAATTGCCAGTAGCTGTGCTAAGACTGGTCTTGCAAAATACTTTGATATGCTAACCACCATAGAGAAATGTTTGGATTCTTTTCTGCAGCAAGGGGAACATTCAGCAAACTTGGCAGGACAAGGGGCAATGGGTTTAAACTGGCAGAGGGGCGATTTAAACTGGATGTTAGGAGGAAGCTGTTTGCATTGAGGGTGGTGAGACACTGGCACAGGTTGTTCAGGGAGGTTGTGGAGCACAGAAGCACCCAACGTGATCAAAGATCACGTTGGGTGCTTCTGTGCTCCACAACCTCCCTGGAGGTGTTCAAGGCCAGGTTGGACGAGGCCTTGAGTGACCTATACTAGTGGGAGGTGTCCCTGCCTATGGCAAGGGGTTAGAACTGGATGATCTCATCCCTTCCAACCTTACCAACCTCAAATCCTGTGGTGACTGCATCTGGATCAGAAAACAACTGGCTGTGATGATTTGACAGCAGTAGACCAGAAAGCAAGTGGTCTTGCCTAACCTATGCTATCAGAGGGCTGCAGCAGCTCTGCTATGAAGACAGGTTGAGAGAGTTGGGGCTCTGCAGCCTGGAGAAGAGAAGGCTGCCAGGAGACCTTAGAGTAGCCTTCCAGTATCTGAAGGGGGCTACAGGAAGGCTGGGGAGGGACTATTGACAAGGTCTTGCAATGAGAGGACAAGGGGCACTGGGTTTGAACTGGCAGAGGGGAGATTTAGACTGGATGTTAGTAGGAAGTTCTTTGCAGTGAGGGTGGTGCGACACTGGCACAGGTTGCCTAGGGGGGTTGTGGCTGCTTCCTCCCTGGAGGGGTTCAAGGCCAGGTTGGAGGAGGCCTTGAGTGACCTGTGCTAGTGGGAGGTGTCCCTGCCTATGGCAGGGGGTTGGAATTAGATGATCCTTGAGGTCCCTTCCAACCTTACCATTCTATGATTCTATATCGAGTGATAACCCAGGGAATTACCTTCATCTGACATTTACAGAGTGGAAATTTGATTCTGGACTTCCACAGAAACGTGGTCAATGTTTTTCCTCTTGGTTTCATACAGAATTCCTGCTTGTGAGTCATTTGCTCTTTCCAGTGTCTCTGACAACACAAGCTGACTACAACATTGCTCATTTTTGTTGATGACTCACAAAGCCTCTGAATTTGTTAATTGTATTGTACCTTAAAATCCCACCTGTTTAGGTTTAGTTTTTGTGTCTGGCTTGTTCTGTGACTGTAGAAGAAATCTTCTGGGCCTTAACATGACTGAAAGCTTAGTTGACCTGAACACCACAGCTGCCAATGGCAAATTCAAAGGATCCCAACTGTGCTACATAGCCCTAGCTATGATTTTGAACAGTGGAGGTTAAAAAGGATAATTCTAGGTAAAAATAATGAATACCTATATAATATTTCAGTAACCCTGCAAGTTTATGTTAAAGGAGCTCCACTGATTATTTACTGAGCATCATTTCATGGACTTTTAAAAATGCTATAATGAAGCCTAAGAAGATAATAAGAAAATGCAGTAAGGGAGAAGATTTAGGTTTAATTATGTGCTGCTGTATCTTCTGTGCTCTTGGGCAAGTAGTTTTTCTTTCTGCTTTGATTCTTCATATGCAGGTGAGGACAACATCACTTTCTTGTTTCTCCTGCAGATGAACTATTTTAATCACTATAAAAGACAATTAAGAGCTTAGGCATCACAGCAAGTAAAATTGTATTAAATTGAACAGCTCAANTGATGTTTAAGGCTGCACTGCTTAAATATTTCTGTCAGCTCAGTGTGCCCTCTGTGACCATGGAAGGGAAGGACACCAATAACATTTGCATTTCAGTGAGTTAAAGATCTAAACCCTGCTACCAACTCAATCCTTGGTTTTTCTAATACAAATATAATCTCATGTATTATTATTTGATGTTGAAAAAAAGAAAAACCCTGTAGCAAACCTACATGTCTCTGAAATGGGAGAGTGGTGTGAGCTTGTGATTTTTTGTTTGCTAAAGCAGCAAATAAGGTACTTAATTGCTTTTGGTGCTGCTTGAGTTTTGTGACTACATTGTTACAGCTTGGGCCTAGTAATATATTTAATAACTTAGAATAGAATCATAGAATGGTAAGGTTGGAAGGGACCTCAAAGATCACCTAGTTCCAACCCCCTGCCATAGGCAGGGACACCTCCCACTAGTACAGAGATGAGTAGATGAGCAAGGAGGTTTCATGGCACACTGATCCCCCACAGCTGTAAAGGCTGTCCACAGAACACATGTAGAGTGCCTTTGGATTTAATGAACTTCAGGCAGAAGCATCCTGGAAGGATGCAATGCCACAGCTACCCCTGGAAAAAACAGCCACCTGAAGAGAAAATTGCTGACCAATAGCATCATGTTTCAGGCAAGTGTCTGAGCTACCCCTAGTTTCTTTTTCTGTAATCCCCATTTTCTTGGGGGGCACTCTTTAGTCTTTTGGAAACAGCAAAATAGCTTTATTTCTGTACTTCACTGGTTTATGCCTGAAAAAAGTCTAGGTTCTCAACTTCGCTCTCTTGTCACACTTGCAAAGGTGGAAATGGAAAACACAAATGAGTGGCAGTGTCTCTGCAAGTTAAGAGCCGTGTATCAGACTGGCTGTCTCGTAACACGTGAAGCTTCTCTGGGCAGCCTGTGAAGTGGGTGGAACCAGTGTGATGGGAGAGATCATCGTGTACATGAAAACCACCACAGTTGTGTGGGACATTGTATGAAAAAAGGAAATAGAAATACACCTCTAAAAGAGCAGGGGAGAAACGGTGGCAGAAATTGCAGTCTTTTGCGGGATTAGTAAAGGACTCTTTTGTATTTATATTTCAGGTAGCTTAGCAATGCTTTAATGTGTATATGGCCAGACCAGAAAGTGCATTGCTGAGGGAAGTGATACTCATCATGCCTCTTCCTGAGTCTCCAGAGTCATCTGGAGCATGTTCATGCTGGCTGGCTCTGCACTGATCCTGCAGCATGATGCTAAATAAATGGCAAGCTCTACTAACGGGTCAGCAGGAGATCTCCTTGCATAAAAAAGACCTTCAAAAGGCTCAGCACTGCTCACAGCTCAACACAGTTTCATGACAGCAACTTAAATAGCAGGCAGTGCTTGCATGTAAGTGGAGGCACTACAGGGATACAGGCTTGGCAGCTTTCTTGGCTGTGTGTTGGCTGGCTTTTCCCTGCCTGCAGCATGCTCCTGCACTGTCCTTCCATAGCTGCATGCAGAGCAGACATCGGCTCAGCTGAACAGACAGAGACCTGCTGGCAAGATAGCTGGATTGTAGATTTCATTCCTTTTGGTTGTGCTTCAAGCCACATTCACCAGCCTGGCTCACTAACAGTCTTAATTTCCTTTTCAAGGGCCTAGTGAAACTGCCATCCTCACCTGTATTAAATCTCTAACTCCATTTTATCTTAGGGCCCTTGACAGATACCTTCTGTAATGTAGAGAAAATAGCGTATTTTATAGCTATGATCTCCTGCAATGCTGATGATATAATTTGAACTTCTTGCCTGCTTCAGCAATGAAACTCCAGGAGATGCATTTGAGCAAGAAGACCTTCTGTGCTGGAATGCTTGTCTGGCTATGTCATATAGTGACAGAAAGAAATACATTGAGATAGGAGAACAAGAGGAATGTACTTTGTATTCACTGATTGTAGGGTGAAATGATGCAGGTAGAAAGACACCCTGTGTTACTGTGTTATTTCTGCATCAAATGAATGTTGAATATTGTTAAATATTGACAGTGAGAGTAATGTGTGGCACAGTCGACTTGCTAGAGGGCAGGGATCCATCCAGAGGGACCTGGACAGGCTGCAGAGGTGTGCCCAAGCCAACCTCATGAAATTCAACAAGGCCAAGTGTAAGGTCCTGCACCTGGGTAGGCACAATCCTAAGCACAACTCCAGGGTGAGTAGTGAACGGCTGAGAGCAGCCCTGAGGAAAAGGATCTGGGGGTCTGGGGTGATGAAAAGCTCAANTCCCTTCCAACCTTACCATTCTATGATTCTATGATTCTATGAATGTCTGACAGAAATCCTACCCACTCTCCCTTTTCCTGGCTTGCTGAATAGGAGAATATGGTTTGTACCAACTTATGACCATACTGAACATAGTTATTGTTTGTATAGCTCCCTGAAGAAGCTCAAAATGTGAGCTCTCCACTGTTTATCACTGGTTTGCCTTCAGAGTGTCTATATATTTGTAACTGCCTGGGTCTTACTTCCTTTACAGCAAAATATCCCATAGCAGAAGGGAATGACAGGGGGTCATACTGCCACTGTTTATTTCCTTGGAAACACAACAGAGATAACTCTAACTGGCCTCACACTTCTTAGGAAAGATTTGCAGTAAACTTTGGTTTGATTTTCTTCTCCCCCTCAGAATTTAACAAAACTTAGAAACCAAAAGCAATTTCCAGGTCTGGTGATTTTCTGTCTGTAGCACATAGGGGAAAAAAAAGAAGGAAAACAGATGTTGAGAGTAGTAAAGGAGACAGGAAATGTGTTACACTTTTTCTTTTCATTTTGCAAAGCAGTTCGAGTGACTCCTCTGCTGCCTATATTAAAGAAAAAAAAATTAACATTTCAAGCAGCAAGTGAAGGGTATAAGTAGTTCTAGATTCACTTTCTCAGTAACAGGAATGGAATTGGACAGCTGACAGGGACTGACTGAAGTACTAGGGCAAAAATCCCTAAGGCAATGCAAGACAGAAAATTCCTTAGCATGAAAAATGCCAAAGGAATTACAAAGAGTCCTTTCAGCTCCTGAGTTCTCCTCTTCCTCAGAAAAAAAAAATCTAGAATCAAGTATCCCTTCTATTTGACAGTTTATAACTCTGGAAAGGATCATTTGTGACACTTCCACTCCACATTTGTATACAGGTATTTGTGTGGCCTGCATGTGTTTCTTTTTCTACTTTTCCCAGTACCAGTCCAAACTTTAAAGTTTGTCTACTGAGTATCTGCAGTTTGCATTGATGTGATACCCAAATCACACCTCAGATGCTCCCAAAGATTTTTCTTTTGATTGTTATAATTCTCTCTTTTTTTTTTTTTCCCAAAGCTGGCTAGAGGACACTTAACTGCTAAGGACTTCCTGCTAGGACTTCCTGCAAGTACTTGGCTTTGTCACATAAAAAACAGTTGAGTCCATTTTTCTCTCCCTTTCTGTAGTGTGATCTTGTGACAGGAACACTGCAAAGATGTCTATCAGCTTCAACACTTCCTTCTTCCTGCCCCTATATTGTTAATGTATTTTAATGCATTTCTTCTTTGTACTTCCATCCCTCTTCATCCACCTCCCTCTCTGTTGAGACTGGTCATAAGAAGATGAAAACTATGTCATTAATGTGTTGCTGTCTGAGTTTCAGGCAGTTAGATGATATTTACAAAGCACAACTCCTGCTCTGCAATGATACATCCTCTGCTGCAGTCAGCTCAGAACCAAGCATCAAGAATCACAGAATCAAAGAAAGTTAGGGGTTGGAAGGGACTGCTAGAGATCATCGAGTGCAAGCCTGCTGCCAAAACAGGATCACCTAGGGCAGGCCAGATAGGAATGCAGCCAGCCAGCTTTTGAAAGTCTCCAGAGAAGCACATTCCACAACCATTCTGGGCAGCCTGTTCCAGTGCCCTGCCACCTTCACTGTAAAGTGCCTCCTCGTGTTGAGGTGGAATCTCCTGTGTTCCAGCTTGTACCTGTTGTTCCTTGTCCTATCAATGGGCATCACCAAAAAAGAGACTGGCACCTTTATCTTGAGATCTACCCCTCAGATACTTATAGATGTTGGTAAGATGCCCTCTCAGCCTTCCCCTCTCAAGACTAAACAGCTCCAGTTCCCTCAGCCTTTCGTTGTAGGAGAGATGTTCACGTTTCACAGTCATCCTCACAGCTCTCCATCGAATCCTCTCCAGCAGGTGTCTTCTTGAATTGTCCAGAATTTGACACAGTATTCTAGATGTGGTCTCACCAGGGCAGAGTAGCGGTGGAGGAGAACCTCCCTAGACCTGCTGGCCACACTTTTCTTAATGCACTCCAGGATGCTGTTGGCCCCTTGGCAACAAGGGCACATTGCTGTCCCATGCAGAACTTGCTGTCTACCAGGACTCCAAGGTCTTTCTCCACGGAGCTGCTTTCCAGCAGGATGATGCTTAGTCTGTACTGGTGCCTGATGTTCTTCCTCTCCAGATGCAGGACTCTGCACTTGTTCTTATTGAACTTTGCAAGGTTCACTTCCAGCCAGCTCTCCATCCTGAACAGATCTCACTGGATGGCAGCACAGCCTCCCACTGTGCCAGCCCATTTACCAACCACCCTCTCCTCCCCCTAATGAAGGGAAGTGCAGGTAGACTTAGGGGGCCTGAGAACCCTTCTGGGAATGGGAGAGATCCCATGCTGNGATAGGTGATGGCCTGGCATGGTCAGCACTGCCTCTGATAGTGGGGACAACTGTGAGCCTGGGCCGAACGAGCCAGGCTGGAGCAGGTATGGGAGGAGAACTGCTAAAGCGAGGCCAGGGAGGGAGCTGTGATTGCGAGGGGACACCCTTGGTCCGAGGGGCGAGCGGCCCTTGGCTTTCTGTGGGAAAGGGCCTGGGGAGTGCTTTCACCCTTCGGGACACGGCGAGGCCGCTGGCGTCAGGCCCGGCGGAGGCGGCCGAGCGGGCAGGCGGTGGTGCCGCGGCCGCTAGGGGGAACCGCCCGCTCGGGAAACAGGAGCCGCGCGCTCGTCTCGCGGCCGCCTCTGGGCTGCGGCTGCCGTGCGCCGCTGCGGGAGCGAGGGCCTCGGGTCCTGGCCAGCGGGCGTGACCTAAGTGCTACCATTGTGT
>WBNM01025428.1:6408-17031 GCA_013399055.1 Ramphastos sulfuratus
CCTTGCCCTGCTGCCCACACTGCTCTTGCTGCAGCCCAGCACACAGTTGCTGTCTGGGCTGCACTCACACTGCAGCCTCATCTTGAGCTTTTCAGCACCCCACACCCCCAGGGCCTGTTCCTTGGGGCTGCTCTCCAACCACTCAGCACCCAGCTTGTATTAGTTTCAATAAATTTGGCTTCTGATTTACTCAGAACATGGGCAAAGTGTGCTGATGTCTGCCTGCCAGATTCTATATATTCATAGAAGACATCTTGAGAGCAGTATCCTGTATGATTTTTGGCAAGTGTAGTTTTCTGCATCATTAGTGAGCTCTTTGAGCACATACTGCAGAAAGCACTCTCAGTATTGGTGGTAATGCATTAGTCCTTTCCAAAGATACAGGCACTGGAGTGGAGTGCACTTAAATATCTTGTTTAAATCTTCATTTGGAACCACTAAGCAAGATTTACCTAGTGCAGAACTCTGTGCTGGCATCCTGGATGTGCATGAACTTCACGGCATGTGTCTGATTTTGGAACTCCACTTGGAGGTACACACAGGAAGAACTGACTTCCATTTTATAGTTCCTAAGGGATGCTGAGCTTTAAATGCTCTCCTCTAGCTTCGTGAAGCTTCAGAGTGTTCAATAACTTCAGTATGATGCTGTTCATGGGTAGTCTACAGGGATAGATTAGTTAAGATTTTGTGGATTGTGTGTTTGTTTCCTTTGAGGGAATGTTTACTTTGCTGTCAAATATAAATGCATAAGACAAAGTCAAAAAGGCAGAGGGGAGATTTAGACTGGATGTTAGGAGGAAGTTCTTTGCAGTGAGGGTGGTGAGGCACTGGCACAGGTTGCCCAGGGAGGTTGTGGCTGCTCCCTCCCTGGAGGTGTTCAAGGCCAGGTTGGGAGGTGTCCCTGCCTATGGCAGGGGGTTGGAACTGGATGATCTTTGAGGTCCCATCTTTGAGGTCCCTTCCAACCCTACCATTCTATGATTCTATGATTCTATAACTTAAAGGTCTTGTGGTCATAGACTCACTCTTTTTATGATGATAAAGAATTTATTCTCTGCTAATTCTCATTTATACTGGCTGAGTTCTCAGGATAATTTGCCTGCTATATTGCAATTATTCCACCAGGAATTGCTTTGATGGAGAAATTTAAAATTAATGTATTTATTCAGGTCAGAAACAGAATCAGCAAACTCCAAATGCAGGCTGATAAAACTTGGATTTAATTTAATTAGAGCTGTAGAAGCTAAAAATATCCATATTGATATGTGCATACATTGAGATATGCTTTGGTATAGTGGTAGGTGATTGTGTTTTAACTTGTTTCGATCTCTTAACTCTCTTAAGATATCATAGAATCATAGAAGCATTGAAGCATAGAATCATAGAATCACAGAATCATAGAGGCACAGATTCACAGAATCATAGAATCATAGAGTCACAGATTCACAGAATCATAGAATCATAGAGTCACAGATTCACAGAATCATAGAATCATAGAGTCACAGATTCACAGAATCATAGAATCATAGAGTCACAGATTCACAGAATCATAGAATCATAGAGTCACAGATTCACAGAATCATAGAATCATAGAGTCACAGATTCACAGAATCATAGAATCATAGAGTCACAGATTCACAGAATCATAGAATCATAGAGTCACAGATTCACAGAATCATAGAATCATAGAATTATAGAATCATAGAATGTCAGGGGCTAGAAGGGACCTTGAAAGATATGACTGCTGAGGAACTAGTTCGACCATAAAGAAAGCAGAGACCTGCAAAGATAATGCATTGTGTGTGTGTTGTGCCTCTGTTTGTTATTCCTTGTTGATTGGTTTTCTTTCATTTGTCCTTATCTAGTTTCTAAGATGTCATTAAAGCATCCCTGCATTTTGTAGCAATGGATCATGCAATCACAGAATGGTAAGGTTGGAAAGGACTTCAAATATCATCTAGTTCCAACCCCCTGCCATATGCAGGGACACCTCCCACTAGCACAGGTCACTCAAGGCCTTGTCCAACCTGGCCTTGAACACCTCCAGGGAGGGAGCAGCCACAACCTCCCTGGGCAACCTGTGCCAGTGTCTCACCACCCTCACTGCAAAGAACTTTCTCCTAACATCCAGTTTCAATCTCCCCTCTGCCACTTCAAACCCATTCCTCTTTCTCCTGTCATTACAAGACCTTGTCAATAGTCCCTCCCCAGCCTTTCTGAAGCCCCTTTCAGATCCTGGAAGGCCACTGCAAGGTCTCCTGGAAGCCTTCTCTTCTCCAGGCTGCACAGCCCCAAATCTCTCAGCCTGTCCTCACAGCAGAGCTGCTGCAGCCCTCTCAGCATCTTGGTGGCATCTGGACCTGCTCCAACAGTTCCATGTCCTTCTTGTGCTGGGGGCTCCAGAACTGCACACAGTAATCTAATCTAATGAGTTCTAATACAAAGTGTGTCTGAAAAGCTGAAAATCATTTTGTCTCACAGGACAACAAGGTACCATAAGTGAGATATGATTTGCAATGCTGAACAAAAAAATTGCTAGTTTTGCAAAACCTGGGCAACACTTGAAGAGTTGTTGTGTGTTTTATCTTTGTTGTGCTTGATAGGAGGGGAAAGAAAAAAAAAAAACAAACAAAAGTCAGACAAGAAAGCCAAACCAACAAACCAGAAATTGTTGGAAGGCTGTGGAAGCAATCGTAAGTTAAAGCTGTTTTGATAAGCTAAGCAGATTTTCTCTTGTCTGTACCAAATTTCTGTCTCTCTTCCTGCAATAAAATTGGTGTGGAAACTATCTAACCAGTTTAACAAGATGCACACATGCATTGTTGGTGCACATGCTGTGTGATTTTTTTTTACTGAGCTGTTGTTTCACCAGTTGCTTCCATTTCTAGCCATCTGTACCTGCAACCTTTCAAATTGTTGTAATATATTAGCTGAAATCACATACTGGGTGATTCTCTCATAGAATGACAAGGTTGGAAGGGACCTCAAAACTCAGCCAGTTCCAACCCCCTGCTATAGGCAGGGACACCTCCCACTAGCACAGGTCACTCAAGGCCTCATCCAACCTGGTCATGAATGCCTTCAGGGAGGGAGCAGCCACAACCTCCCTGGGCAACCTGTGCCAGTGTCTCACCACCCTCACTCCAAACAACTTCCTCCTAACATCCACTTTCAATCTCCCCTCTGCCACTTCAAACCCATTGCCTCTTGTCCTGGCATTGCAAGCCCTTGTCAATAGTCCCTCCTCAGCCTTCCTGGAGCCCCCTTCAGATCCTGCAAGGCCACTCCAAGGTCTCCTGGAAGCCTTCTCTTCTCCAGGCTGCAGAGCCCCAACTCTCTCAGCCTGTCCTCATAGCAAGGCAACCAACCAATCAATCAATCAAAACCTTTTACCAGCAGGATGGAGATCCTGAGCTTTGGTCTCCTGTTGCCTTTGAAAGGTCACAGGTATTTCCCATCCACTTTTCTGGCCACTCAAGCCTGATACCTCAATTTCATCTCCGAGTGGTCTCATGCTTAGATCTGTGTGTATGAATATTGCTGATTTAGTTCTCATTGCTATCTCAAGATGTGATATTTCTTCCTTGCAAGCTCACACCTGAACCCTGATCCTCTTGTATCTTCAGGGTGTAATTTCCTTCCTAGACTTGGTGTCTGTGACCTCCCTTCCTCTGATTGAAAGAGATGCTGCTAGAATTAGCTTCCTGGATTGTTGCTCTCTTTCATCTTCCTCTATTGCTCTTTTTCTTTTAACTGCTTGCATACAAATTTCTTGTCAAGGATTCATAGCCCTGCACAGTTCCTTTTGCTCCATCTCTGCTCAGATGTTTAACCTTTCCATTGCAAGGTGGGCACATTTCCATCAGCCATGCTCTGTCATTATGGCTAAATCTCTGTGTTTTGAAAAGCATGTTTCAAGTTTCTCTGACCCTATATAAAAGCATGGTCAGCCATCCATCATGTCATCAGTTTTCTCCTTTTGTATGCCAAAATGTGATGCTATTTCTGTAATTATCCTAACATGCTGCAAGCTAATGACTAGGAAGGAGGGAAGGTCGATTCACTGTTCTAGCAGAACTCTCTGCCTCTGTACCTACAAATGACCCCCAAACCCTGTTCAGCTATCATGTCATTAAAGCACAGTCATTTGCATCATTTATACAGTTCCCTGGGAAACATGACTCAAGACACTTGACCCCCATTCTCATCACAGCTTTGCCAGACAAGATGGGTTTGAGCACTTTGTGGATACCTCCACCTCAGAAGCTTTCATTCGCACCCATTATCTGTGTGATACTAACCAATCTATTTCTATCTGCTCTGTAACATCTTTCTCAGTGCCTTGGACAGAGGAATCAGTGCAGCCTCAGCAAGTCTGCAGATGGCACCAAGCTGTGTGGCACAGTCGACTTGCTAGAGGGCAGGGATCCATCCAGAGGGACCTGCACAGGCTGCAAAGCTGTGCCCAGGCTAACCTCAGGACATTCAACAAGGCCAAGTGTAAGGTCCTGCACCTGGGTAGGCACAATGCCAAGCACAGCTCCAGGCTGGGTGGGGAATGGCTGAGAGCAGCCCTGAGGAACAGGCCCTGGGGGTNGTCCTTGAGTGACCTGTGCTAGTGGGAGGTGTCCCTGCCTATGGCAGGGGGTTGGAATCAGATGATCCTTGAGGACCCTTCCAACCTTACCATTCTATGATTCTATGTAATGAGATGTTTATCTGATATTATTTCCTATTTCTCTATTTTTATGCATGGCACAGTGAAATAGAACTGTTGCCTAGGGCCTGAAAACAAAACTTTCATGAGAAAATCCTTTTGTCCAAATCAGTAAATATTTCAGGAACATTTCCACTTTATAGCATTTCTATGAAATGAAAGATTCTGCTGTTTAGTTTCAGTGTTGTGAAATTCTTTTCTTTCAGACTTTCTTTTTTTTCAGCTGACTTTGTGTTGTTGCATGGTATCACACTGCACAGATTTATGTGTTCAATATGTTGAATTACCCAAATGTTCAATGTCCAAATGGAGACCAATGGCAAGTGGAGTCCCTCAGGGATCAGTACCAGGACCAATGCTGTTTGAGCTTTATGTCAATGATGTGGATATTAAGATTGAGGCACCCTCAGCAAGTCTGCTGATGACACCAAGCTGTGTGTTGCTGTTGACATGCTGGAGGGAAGGGATCCATCCACAGGAGCTTGGGCAAGCTTGAGAGGTGGGCCCCAGACGACCTCATGCATTTCCACAAGGTCAAGTGCAAGGTCCTGGGTTGAGGCAATTCCAGGTGAAAATGCAGTCTGGATGAGGAGTGGCTCGAGGAGAAGGACTTGGGGGTGTCACCTGATGAAAAACTCAACATGAGCTGGCAGTGTGTGCTTGTAGCCCAGAAGATCAACTTGTTATGGTAGGCCTAAGCAGGCCAAAATAGGTTTATCCATGTCCTGGCTTGCCCAGAAATGTTTTTTCTGTTCTCCCTCTCTCTGTTTTGGGGAGAAGCAACCGTGGGAAAGAGGACAAAGAACCTGGAGCCACTGAGTCTGAGGACCCTGGCCCTTTGCAGTCTGTGGTAAACAGGGTACACAGGCTCAGCTGGTTCCTGCCTTGTGTTCTGCCCTAAAACAGGTAAAACAAGCCTATGGCTTCACCTGATATGGTCAAACTTGGCTAACTGCCATTCTGATTGGCTATTCTGTGTCCAAAGGCTCATTAGTCTCAGGGCTGGATGGATAAAGGGAGATGAGCAGGAGCACAGCCTGTACTCTGCCATTACAAGGTGTGTTCTGCAATTATATGTGTGCTCTACCATTGTATCTGGTCCCNCGGTGGTAACGAGAGTTCTGAATAGCGAATAGTAATAAGCAAGTTTGACTTTTAAAAAATATCATCTCGCAGTAATTAATTACCCCTCCACTACACAACTGCATCCTCAGCTGCATCAAAAGAAGTGTGACCAGCAAGAAGAGGGAGGTGATTCTGCTCTCCTGAGACCCCACCTAAGTGCTGCATGCAGCGCTGCTGTCCCTAGCATAAGAGGGACATGGAACTGCTGCAGTGGGTTCAGAGATGACCACAAAGCTGGTCAGAGGGCTGGACAGGCTATGAGGACAGGCTGAGACAGCTGTGGCTGTTCAGCCTGGAGAAGAGGAGGCTTCCAGAAGACCTTGTGGTACCTGAAAGCAGCCTGCAAGAAAGCTGGGAAGGGACTATTTACAAGGGCATGTTGTGATAGGAGGAGAGGGATGTGGGATCCAGAACAAAACATGCTTGAATGTAGCACCTGCTTCAGAATTCCATAGCTACATGCAGGAGCCTGTTTGTTTAACACCATTTGTCAACAGTTGCCATAAAAAAGAACAGCAGCAGGCAAGCAGGCAGATAGATGATGTGAGCCTGCACCCAGGTCAGTGTAGCATCACTGGTTGGGTGATCTATACAAAGAAATCACGTGTGCAGTGCACTTGCATCACATCTACCTTCAGTGTATGAGACTTCACTTTGTCAGTAGTTTTTGGAGTTATTATCTCTGATAGAACAATAGTAGATGATTGGCAAGGAGAAAAAGCCAGAGTACTATTTCTTGTGGGGAGGAAATGGCTTTTATAGAATGTAAGGGTTCTTATTTGATGTTCTATTCCCCAGATGCAAAATAAATATTTTAGAAGTTGTGCTGCATTCTCACTCCCTGGGTAGTTCTGCCTGCCAGAAAAATGGGCAATTTTGTTGTTTGGTTTTAGTTTTCTTTTCCTTTTCTGTTGTAGTGGCCTGGTTAGAGGTGGGGTTTTTTTGTTGAGTTTTTTTTTTTTTGCTTTTTGCTTTTTTTGTTTGTTTCTTTGTTTTCTTTTGTTTTGTTTTGTTGTTTCATAGAATCATAGAATGGTAAGGTTGAAAGGGACCTCAAAGATCATCCAGTTCCAACCCCCTGCCATAGGCAGGGACACCTCCCACTAGTACAGGTCACTCAAGGCCTTGAACACCTCCAGGGAGGTTATGATTCTGTGCTCCACAATCTCTCTGGGCAACCTGTGCCAGTGTCTCACCACCCTCACTGTAAGGAACTTCCTCCTAACATCCAGTTGCAGTCTCCCCTCTGCCACTTCAAACCCATTGCCCCTTGTCCTGGCATTGCCAGACCTTGTCAATAGTCCCTCCACAGCCTTCCTGCAGCCCCCTTCAGATCCTGGAAGGCTACTCTAAGGTCTCCTGCAAGAGAGGTCTCCTGGTCTTCTGCAGGCTGCAGAGCCCCAACTCTCTCAGCCTGTCCTCACAGCACAGCTACTGCAGCCCTCTCAGCATCTTGGTGGCCTCCTCTGGACCGGCTCCAACACTTCCATGTCCTTCCTGTGCTGGGGGCTCCAGAACTGCACACAGGACTGCAGCTGGGGTCTGAGGAGAGCAGAGCAAAGGGGCACAATCCCCTCCCTTGCCCTGCTGCCCACACTGCTCTTCCTGCAGCCCAGCACACAGTTGCTGTCTGGGCTGCACTCACACTGCAGCCTCATCTGGAGCTTTTCACCACCCCAGGACCTTTTCCTCAGGGCTGCTGTCGGTCATTCCCCACTCAGCCTGGAGTTGTTTGTTTTTTCTTTTCCCTCTCTCATCACTTCTGTTACTATTGAATTACTTGATACCTGCTACATTAACTGCAATATTTTCCACCCTCTGTCAAGGTCTGTTCTGGTAGACTTTTTCTTTTACTGATTTACTGACTTTTTACCATGCAAAGCAGAATTAGTTATAGTCTTAGTAGCCTACAGCAAACTTTCCAGTGTTTCTTAAGTAGATGTGTTGGAGTGAGAAAATAAACAAAAGAATGTCTGCAGCAGCTCTGCTGTGAGGACAGGCTGAGAGAGTTGGGGCTCTGCAGCCTGGAGAAGAGAAGGCTTCCAGGAGAGCTTGGAGTGGCCTTCCAGGATCTGAAGGGAGCTACAGGAAGGCTGTGGAGGGACAATCAACAAGGTCTTGCAATGCCAGGACAGGGGGCAATGGGTTTGAAGTGTCAGAGGGGAGATTGAAAGTGGATGTTAGCAGGAAGTTGTTTGGAGTGAGGGTGGTGAGACACTGGCACAGGTTGCCCAGAGAAGTTGTGGAGCACAGAAGCACCCAATGTGAGATCACATTGGGTGATTCCATGCTCCACAACCTCCCTGGAGGTGTTCAAGGCCTTGAGTGACCTGTACTAGTGGGAGGTGGCCCTGCCTCTGGCAAGGGATTGGAACTGGATGACCTTTGAGGTCCATTCCAACCTTGCCATTCTATAGTTCTGTACTATGATTCTAAGTCAGAGGAATCATCTTCTGTAGCTCTACTGAAGCCCAGATTAGTACAGTAAGGAATTGAAATCTGTAGAAAGGTGATGTTAGACTATTGGTGAGTAACATTCTTCAGTACAAGTTTTAGCCTGTCCATGAACTGAACCACAGCATTTTTATCACAGAAGTTGATATATTTGATCTATCTGAGGACAATATTTTCCCCTTAGAAATGAAACATGGTTCTGACAGCTCTGAAGTTATTATTTGCCATGTCAGATGAAGAACTCCTTTTGATTATAATTAAAATCCATTGGAATTCAAAAGTACTTATGAAAGAAATGAATTTTTTATTATTGGAGTCCTCTAGGTACTTCATAACCTGGCACATAGCTTCTCTTACCACAGGAGACCATGGAGCATGCATAGCTGAAATATCTTTTAGAAGAAAAAAATGGAATAAGGGAAGTTAGAGGAGGCAGACCCCACACTGTAATACCTCTTTTGTGTTGCTCAAGACTTAAATAATTTAATTTAAGTCATCAGCCTCTGAGGTTGTTGGCTGAAACACTGATTCTGCTGCAGTAAAGCCTCCCAGAGAGGCCAAGGATTTCACATATATAAGAAATATATGTACAAGGTCCAAGCTGGATTGGCCTCTCCCAAGTCACATGTGTTAAAGGGACTGAAGTTTTGTATCCTGTGTGAGCTAGAGGGCAACATTGCTCCAAAAAGGCACTGCAAAACTGCAGCATGAACTGCAAAGAAGTTTGGAGCTAATGAAAGTTTCTGTTCTGACATCTCCTTTAATTAAGATGCTTGCCTAAGACATCATTCTGTGACGTCTGCTTAATAGGGCAATTTAAAAGCAGTCTCTGCATGTCCAGTGGCTGGTGAGGATTTATAACTCTTGTGGATTGGATAACACACAGGGAATTCAGGATGGAAGATACAGTCTCTGGCCACTGAGCAGTTGGTGCAACCCCAAGCACAGCTCCAGGCTGGGTGGGGAATGGCTGAGAGCAGCCCTGAGGAACAGGCCCTGGGGGTGTGGGGTGCTGAAAAGCTCAAGATGAGGCTGCAGTGTGAGTGCAGCCCAGACAGCAACTGTGTGCTGGGCTGCAGCAAGAGCAGTGTGGGCAGCAGGGCAAGGGAGGGGATTCTGCCCCTTTGCTCTGCTCTCCTCAGACCCCAGCTGCAGTCCTGTGTGCAGTTCTGGAGCCCCCAGCACAGGAANGTTCAAGGCCAGGTTGGATGAGTCCTTGAGTGCCCTGTGCTAGTGGGAGGTGTCCCTGCCTATGGCAGGGGGCTGGAACTGGCTGATCTTTGAGTTTCCTTCCAACCTTACCATTCTATGATTCTATGATTCCAATTATGTGGGTTGCTTGCTTGTTTCTGCAGCATGGCCTGCACCCATGGAAAATACTTCATTGTAAAATAATTTATGGAATGTGCAATTAAACATCCACATAAGTGTCTCACTACCCTCACTGTAAAGAACTTCCTCCTAACATCCAGATAGTTAATCTCTGATATGTTTCAATTCTTGGTTAAAAATGGTTTGTTTTGCCCCCTTTTTGTTTTTTTAATGGTTTTACTACAAATTCCTACTAAAATACTTAAAAAATAAATCACCTCAGAGTTGCTCCCACAGAGCAGAGCTACTCCCTGAGCAACTCAGAGTCGCTCCCAACTCCCACAGAGATAAGTAAACACAATAAGTAAAATGGCAACTTATAATTTCAGGGGTTTTATCTTGGTTGTTTTACTGCTTAGTTATGATCTGCTGGATGTATTTTTAGTGGGTTTTGAGGGCATTAGAGGGTTTCATATATTTTTCTTACGTTTTAATTAAGACCTGATAAAATATATAGCAAAATTAACTTGTGTTGTGCTTAAAGATAGTAAAACTCAACAAGACTTTTATGCTTTTTATATTCTTTATTACCCTGACTGTATTGTAGAAGTGCATTTTTTTTGGTCTTAATATTTACCCTGAAGTTTAAGAGATACATTTTGAGAGCTGTCAAATAATTTAAGGGTCAGTTTCACTTTTTCTTTTTATCTTTTTCACTTGCATGACTTGAAAACAGTGTGATAAAAAAAATCTTAGCTTAGTCATCCCATTTCCTTTATGTCCTCTCCTGCATGCTCTAAGTGTCCCTGTCTATGTTGCTCTGCAGGAATCTTGCAAGGACTATTACCCTCATGATCACACAGAGCTCTGTTTGCCCCTCATGAAATGAAGAAATTTAACAAGTTTTGGACAAAAATAAATAATTAAAAGAAAAGAGATCCTGCATCTTTGTCACTCTGTAAAGCACAATGAGGTTTCATGGTTTTATAGACACATTGAATGGGTTAGGTTGGAAG
>WBNM01025429.1:0-10674 GCA_013399055.1 Ramphastos sulfuratus
TTCACCACCCAGCCTGTATGTTTACCTCTTACTAGTTTTGACCCACAAGTTGACTTCTACAAGAGACAAAACATCTCATGGAGCTCAGCAGCATTAACTGCTCTCTTTGCACAAATGTTCAGAGTAGCTACTCCAGTCCCTTTCTAGGTATTTAATCACCTGTCAGTTCTCAAAAATTTGAGTCACTTAACTCTTAACCAGAATGGCTGTATTCTGACTCTGAGTAGCAGAGGGTCTGTTAGTGCAACTTTTATCTGGTGGCTTTATCTTGCTTCAAGGTGCTCTGATTTAGCTACAGTGGGTAGGTTAACTGGATTGTTTACCCAGAATATCTATTTGAAGGCCTGTACTCATCAAACAAATGAAGAAGCCAGGAAACATGAAGAGAAGCTGAGTGCCCTGCACTGGGTGGGAGTGTAGCATGGGCTGTAGCCCCTTCCCCCTCTCCCCTGGCTTCCCTGGCCTCCTCCCCACAGCAGTGCCAAAAGCAGGTTCTGGAAGAAGCCAGAGGTGGCACAGTGACGCTGCCAGGAGCCTCTCTGAGATCTGGAAATGTGGCACCTGGAGCCTTTTCATTGTTCATGACAACCTTTTACCTGCAGTAAGAAATAAACTTGGTCTTCCAGGGTTTGGTTTTGACAAATGCATCACTGTTGTCCATCTTTGCATTGCATTCCTTCAGCAATATGAATCCTCAGCAAAAGCTAGTATCAGGCTGGTGGCTGTGTCTGCAGTGCTCTTTAGTAGCTGAGGACAATGCTCTTCAGAGTCAGATCATTTTAAGACAAGAACTTCATTTTAAGCACTCCGGTCTATCCTTTTGCTCTTCCAGCCCAAGCTGTTCCCCCTTTGCAACCAGCAAGAGCTGGTGATACCCTAGAGCTCCAGTGCAAGCTGTGTGACCTTTCTGTGCAATGCCTTTTCATCTCTAACATTCCAGTGTCTTCTAGAGGTGCCAGCAGTTGTACTATGAACATATGTAACATGAGGAGTTGCCAGGGAGCCTGCCTAGAGAGACAAGCTTGCAAACAGTGGATGGGTGGAAATATTATTATCTGTTAATAATTTGAGAGGAATGGAAATGGAATGATTTGTGTATGATTACACCAGCTGTCTCTAGCAGAGCCAGAAGAACTTTTCCTTTTTTAATCTTTTAGATTAATATTTAATAATGTAACTAACAATATTGATTTAATATAACCAACAGTGCTGGCTACCATTTACAGTGCTGGTGACTTTCCAGGATAAGCACTGCTTCTCCTACAGACTGACACTCCCTTCAGCTGGCCCTTCTGCCTAGCCTGCTGAAAACTGGGTAGCTATGAGCTGCTGTTGTCTTTGCCCACCTAGGATGTTGCTGGACTTCTGACAGTGATGAGAGTACAATATTCCATTCCTAATCTGCTGGGCACTCTGGTTCCTTTTGCCTTTGAGCTTTGATTAACGGGAGTAATTAATTGTACATTGATGAGGGTTGTGGTGACTAAGGCCACTGCAGTTAGGGGAACAGCATGTAGATGCTGGGGAGCCAACTGTGAAGAAAGACAGACAACAGGAGAAAGAAGCCATGTGGACTTGTGTTCCTTTGAAGTGACCTTCCAGTGCAGGTTCTTTACTTTTTCATTTCCTTTATTTTGTTCTTCTCCTTATTTGTTCTGAAAAGAGTCAAGCATTCCTTGCAAAGCAATTCATATGTAAAAAGTTTTCACATTGAGATTCATCTGCTAAGGTCTGCAGAGGGGTCTTATTTGCACTGACAGGTTGGCAGCCAGACAACCTCTCCATTTTCTAAATGAAAGGAGAGTAGCAGCAGGACATCTCCTACCCTCTGCCTTTCGGTGCTGGAAGAGAACCAAAACCTGGCAAACAGCAGGTCAGGGGAGCCAGCTATTTAGAAGCTGCAGAAATCCATGGACACTGGGAATGCCTCATACAGTTTGCCTTCTGTGAGATAAGATAAGTGATATTTGGGTTGGTGATTTTCTGGAATGGGGGATGGGAAGCTCCACCTAGCAGATGCAATTTGCTTGCCTTTTTTTTTTTTTTTTTTTTAATTTATTAACATGACAGTTCCAAATGTAAAATAATGCAAATTCTTGGTTGTAAAAGTAAAGGCAAGCATGAAGATTTGAGTATTTTCTTCCTCACTCAGTTTTACATTCTAGCACGTAACCAAGGTGAGATCATTTTCCTGCTTACTTCAAACATACCTGTGTGGACAGAGAATGAAGGTCCCTTGAAAGTCTCCTTCCTCCCCCATCTCTGTGGTACAAGTGTCAGGTTAAGAACACTAAGATGAGGAACCCTCAGTGCTGTGCTAGGGGTCTGTTCACTCCTTCCATATTTATCCATATACAACAACATTTGTGCTCTATGCTTTGATCCATGAGACACATGCAGCTGTATCAGGGCAACAACAACAACAAAAAAAGGATTTCTGCTTTTACCCTGAGTTATTTTGCCAGGCACCAGTAAAATTACTTTGCAAGCTACCCAGGTGCAGCACAACTTACATCTCAGGTAAATAGGAGCAAGATTTCTCTGAATGCAGTAACAAATGGTATATTATCACTACTTGCTCTTAACCCATATTCTCACAAGTCCTGTACATAGCATACTGAAAAAAAAAAAATCATGTACATTTACTGTAATGGGTAACATCCCCTGTGCTGAATAGTTCAGCATATGGAAGCCTCTGAAGAAAAACCCAGTTTGGCTCTGATGAGTTATAAGTGTGGTTTTTAGCTGCCATTAATCTTGGTATTCCTCTTAGTGTTGTTAAGGGCTTGGGAAGTGGCTTTCTTAAGAAATCTTTAGCTGTGTTGCAAAATATGCTTCCAGTAGAAAAAGCTGTAGCATAGAGATGATAACTGCCATGGCTCCTTCTATCTGTAGCTAATTAAAATTTATCTTCCAGCCATTCATGGGTAAAATAGTAGTGCCTGACAGTGCGTGGCTTCTTGTTAACCATATCTTCATGGCCAAACCCTCTGCTGAATCCCAGTCTCACACCATTGCTTGCCTTCCTGCCCAGCACACACATGCCTGGCAGTTCTGCTCCACTCCTTCCCTATGCAGCTGTTTGCCAGAGCTCACATTCTTGCAAGATGGGGAGCAGACATTAGTGACATTGCCATAGCCTTAAAAATCAGATAAAAAAAAAAAAAGGCCTGCAGAAGGCCAGAACTCACTTCTTGGTTGCACAAATGGCATTGCAGACTAATAGCAGTAAATATAATTAATACCCCTGCCCAGACTTAGTGTTTCAGTATATATTTATTCAGTACAAGCCAGCACTCTAATTTTGCAGATGTATCTAGATAAATGGCCTCTTAACTTTCACTCAATCTTTATTAAATATACTTGGGTGCATTTTACAGAAAAGTTCTACAATCAATGTTAAAATAAGTTTGCTTTCCATCAAACACAAAGGGAAGCTCTTAACTGTCTTCTGCATAGTCACTAGGTTATTCATCTTGAGAGGAGAAGGGAATGCCAGCCATATGCCTAAAACAATGCTGTCCTTTTCTACCAAGTTAATTTACAGAGCCTACCCAACTACCTTAAATAGCCACACATGCTGATGGTGCCCACAGCAGACAGCTGACAAACAATAAGCTGATCACCAATGTTTCTAAGGGTTCAGATGAACATTTTTCAGAGGGGGCTCTTGTCACAGTGAGTTCATGCTGCTAAATTGGACCATAGATGGGTGGGAGTCCCAGTGGGAAAACACAACCTGGGATATTTTCTGGTCCAACTGCCAGCTGTCTGTCTTTTCTAGGTGATAATAGACCAAATATGATTGATGTCTGTGATCCAGTAAATGGTTCCTATGGACAAAAGCTTTCACACCACCTCTCAAGGAAACAGAAGGTCCTTTCATTATTAGAGAGAATTTGTGCACTTCAAGGCGAGTGCAGCAGGAAGTCTAATAACTTGAAGATCACAGTTTCTGTAACTATTTTACATTAAAAAATGAGAGCTGCTGCAAACTAAAAAAAAAAAAAAAAAAAAAAAGGCAAATGGTGTGGGGAAAAAAAAAAAAGATAATATCTTTAAAGAATAAAGTCTATAGTAAATTTACCAGATCAAAAAGTGAAGCATTGCTGGATAAAACCCTTATTATCCAGTGTCAAGCAGAATACCATGTAAATGAATGTAGCAGAGATGATGAACTGCTCAAACTTTGGCTAATGCTCTTAGGAACGATAGAGTCGATGAGAATTTGAAGTACAAAAAGGTTTTTAGAGCAATATCATTGCCAGCTTTGAAAGATATTATTAAGGGAAGCTAACAGACTCGTTACAATCTTTTTCTTCCTTAAATGCAACTCCTGTGGTTAGGGCTGACTGTGTCTCTCTAAAGAAGAGTTAAACTGTAAGAGCAGCTCATGTATAAATGACAACAGTTCATTCAGGTGGCACCTTGATGCTCAGGATGGTGGTTAAGGAGGTACATTAAAAGTAAAACTATAAAGCAGGCATGACAGTATTTGAGAAGGAACTTGTTCCCTTTCTCAGTCTCTGCCTTATGTTAGAGAGCTAGGTAGACATGGAGGTGGGTAAGAAATGAGCTCAAGGGATGCTGACACCATTGTGAGGTGTCTTTCTTGTCTAAGGAAGAAGGATTAAACATGCATATGATAAAAGAGTTTGTTTTTTTTTTTAAGGTTTAATTAATAAAACTAGGGAAGGGGTGGGGAGGGGAGTCACCAGGAGAGGTGCTTCACAGGACATGAAGCTAGACAGCTCCAGCAGATGGGCAGGTTTGGGACCTTCAGGAGGGAAGAGCAAGTGACTTGCAGAGCAAACCCTTGCTGGAGCACTTACTAGGATCATAACCTAGTATCAGATGTCCCATCTATTGAAGAAGAGCTTTGAAAGCCCTGGGTGAGTGAAAGGCTTTGGGTTGATGACCTATTCAGGCAACCACTGCTGGGAAGCCAGAAGAGATTTCCACAGGGACAGCTGTTGTGCAGGGAAATGCCAAACCACAGCAAAGGGAAAACTGGAATATGTTCTTTCAAATCTGTGTATGACAGATGACCTGAGAAATTCACCTGGCAGCAGGTTTCATTGCATGCATTTTCCCAGTCAGGATTTCTCAGAGCCACGTAGTGAGCAGTTTTATGCTACTCATGCTGCAAAGGGTATAAACAGGGTTTTTTTAAAGTACTTTTGGTCATTAGGGATGCAAGACTGACATTTCTGGTGTGTTTCAACTCTTAGAAGCCTCATGAAATAGACAAATTATTGAACACACCAGCCCTGGCTGCTATTTAAAGCCATGGTGGTTCATGTATTTCTATGTGCTCATGCCTGCATTTTCTCTGTTCTTGAATGGGCTTACTCATGCCTTCTGGAATTACTGCCATGCATTAAGGTGCTCATGCTGTGGCCAACAATGAAGGAGGTACAATGGATTGGTATGTCTTGAGCCTCTGCTGCTGGTCACTTTGGAGACAAGGAGTGTCCTCACTGGCCCTAAGACTGCTTTAACCAAGTGTTAGCTCCTACATTTTCTACTTCATGAGTAATTAGTGGTATTTCTTGAGGTTGTTCTGTGGTTGTGAGGCTTTTACCATAACCCATAATGGCAACACATTCCCAAAGCTTCTATATTCCTCCAGGGGTAATAGTTAATATTTAATCTGGAAGTTTAGCAAACTTTATTTCTGTTCAGTGGTGTGAGGAATGTCCCACAAGGAGGATAACTCTGCAAGCTTTTCCCACTGCTGCTACTGCAGACAGATACTCCAAGAGCACTGAGAGCATGTTTGCAGCATTGTAACACAGAAGAATGCTGAAATACCTCTAGAGATCACCGAGCATCTGTAAAGCCTTATTTATGTTGATTCAGCCAGCCCTAATGTATTCTGGAGTCTTCAGCTTCCCCTTGGCCTGGGGCAATGTCTTCAAATAGTGCTGGGTATTAGGATTTTATATATTTTCAGTGAACACTATTGACTCCAGGTGAAGTTTTAATTCTGCCAGCAGTGCTTCTTCAGCATCAACTTCCTATGTTATTCTACTTTAAAATGCCCTTCAAAATGTTAGTTTAGTTGTTGCCAAGGTAAGAATTGTCACAGCATAGGAGTGCATGTGTGCCCTTATTCATACTAGGAAAGGCAACATGCCCATTTTTACCAAAAGCCTTTTTCATCTTGATGGTATTGTCCTCTTAGCAGTCATCAGTAGGCAGACTTCTTTCTTGAAGGTTTCATAGCCTTTAAAAAGCAGGTTCTTCTTCATGCTTACTACATGTTGTATACAGGCCTTGCTCATGTTTCATGCCAGCATTTGTTACTAGGCTTCATGAACCCCAGAACCGACATCACCTGAGCACTTAGGGATTTATGTCTCATATTGAATGAGCTGATGCCTAAGAAGATTTAGAGTCCAGTGCAGTGTGTAATTAGTCGTGGGTTTACCTCCAAGCCTTGGTGGCAGTGATGTTAGGTTTTCTCTTCTGCTTGGTTACCTGTTCACAATAAACCTGTAGGAAATAATATCTTTACAGTCTGTATCAGATTTAAATTGGATCATGTGTTCAAATGTTATTGATGAAGAAGAGGCAAAGAGACACACTCCTTGACTTCTTTGTTCTCTCATTGTCTTATAAAGACAAGGCTAGAAATTCATCTTCAATTGGGTAACTAAAAGCAATAACATTTTGCATTGCCTTTAGTTTAATGTATCAGGCAAACCTCATGCTTTGGGGAATAAACTTTATGGGAATCACAAAAAGTAAGTAGATAATTCATTATTCATATCTGTCTGTTGAGGAAAAAAAAAAGTCACAGAGTGACTAGGTGGCTGGACCAACTTTTTGTGGTGAGTTGATGAAAAGGAAAAAAATGAAAAAGCTCATGCACCCTAAGTGATTCCTCTGCCTTAAACAATGAACTTCAGTTCTTTTAAGATTATTTAACTTTAAGTAAGTCTTGTGAATATGATTAGCATGCCCAAGATGATCCAGAAGGATAAATTATTCATGCAAATTACACATTTAGAAGTGATATACAGAGCTATAGGCAGCTTTTTAAAATTTCACTAACAGTCTGGTAAATCTGAAAAGGAGTTCTTCTTCTTCTTCTTCTTCTTCTCCTTNCCTTCTCCTTCTCCTTCTTACCCTTCTTTGCAGTACTGTAAGTAGTTTCACAATAGCTAAAATAGGATAAACAATTTTAAAAGGGCCTGATTGTGGAGCTTTCAGCATAAAGGAACAGAATTGGTAGAGAAGAGAGAAGAGAACAGGACTGTTCCAGTTAGAAGGGACATACAATGATCATCTGTTGTCCCAACTGCCAGTTTTGAAGTAGTTCAGTGTATAAGTGAGCCAGATTCAACCCCAAAAGCTGGGCTGCTAGCTCAGAGGTAATGTAAATCTGAGAGCACTGTAGATCAGAAATCAGTTTTGAAAATTGCATACTAAAGGAATAAGGACATAACCAAACCTCAGATTTGAGGGAAGGCTTCATTCAGCTTTTTGGTGGTGTGCTCATGTGCCTCTGCATTACAGAGGTGCTCCTCCCAGGACACAGCCTGCCTTTTTCAATAAAGGTACTTACTCCAATTAGGCTGGAAGAGAAAATAATGTAAATGAAGAAGATTTGTATTAGAAACATCACAGGGATTTTTATCTTGGCATTTTAAAGGGGTAGGAGTCTAGAAGTCTGTTGTTTGAACCAGTGCATTGTTCAGAGCTTTCTTGAGGTCTTAAACAGTTCTTGGCATGGTCTGTCTCTTGCAGTAACCGTGGCAGTACCATACAGCATTGTGCCACCAAGGCAAAACCTACATGCAACCTAGTGGGCAGGCAGAGGTAGAGAGAAGCTGGGGCCTCAGCAAAATCACCAGCTACTTTATTGTTGCAGTTTCAGTTGTAATTTACTCTTAAAAATAAATTGTATGCCCAGTAATCTCACAAAATAAGAAGACATCTCAAGATTATCAGATCTAGCCTTAGACTGGATCAAAATCAAGGCACCAGCAATTAATCCTTTCATGTTTTATGAAAATGCACGTTCAGATTCCAAGATCTGATTTCAGCTATTACAATTTACATCCAAGGCAGAACCAGACTGAGCTGCAAAACCTGGAAAAGGAAGTGGCAAGTCTAAATACTTCAGATGAGCTACTAATTTAGTAGCTAGAAAGTTCTGTCATGTTAGTAGGCTTAAGCATATTGTAGAAAAGAGGAGACTCAAAATAACAGAAGTAGCAGTCAGAAGGGGTACAAACCTCACCCTCAGTTTGTGTTAGTCTTATGATGATCTGGAGATCAAAAGTTATCTAAAGTACCTTTTCCCAAAGTGCCAGCCCAATAAATGCTATCATGATAGACTTTCAAACACTACATAGCTGAAACTGACAATGGAAATGAATAGGTCCTCTTCAAAACTGAAAAATCCTGTTTACTGTGACTGGTAAATGGGATTTACTTTCTAAGAAGGTGAGAACACATTGCCACAAAGTAGCTCACTCCCAGCAAGGTGTGTACAGCAGCTCATATCCAGGTATGCTTCAACATGCATAGGAAGGCAGGAAGGCCTGCAGGAAGGCAGGAAGGGCAGGAAGACCTGCAGCTTCATTGTACACTGCATATCCACAGCACGGGTGGTACTGATGGCTGCTGGGTTTGTTCAGTGCCTGCTGTCTCCCCGTGATGGATAGGATACATGGACAAGTCAGCCTGTGTCAGAGGGAGGAGATGGTTGTTCCTTGCCCGGATTTGCTTTTACCTGGTTCTCAGCATCCACAAGACTAACATTAATTTGGTCACAGACTGTACAGAGCACAGTTTGAAAACTGATCTGAAATCCTAAAATCTTTGTTTCCAGGCAGTTCTTTTCACTGTCTCATCATGCAGCCCCACAAGCACCAGTGCTGGCACAGGGCAAGCAGCAGGATCATGTGGTCAGAGACTGGAGAGCACAGGAGTCACTTGGGACAGCAGCTCAGGGCTGTTAGACTGGCAGCATGTCTGTGGGTTGCAAGGGTTTTCCCAGCACAGGAGAGGAAGGACAAGTGAGCTCCAAATAAGATCAGGTTGGATAAGATCAGATGTTCATAGGAGGCAAAAGATGCTGAGGTTATCCACTGTCCCAAAAAGCTTACTGGAAATATGTTAGAGGACAAAAGTAGTGCAACCTATAAGCAGTCATCCATAAGAGGAACAAAGTACAGTCAGATGTTTTGTGGAGCCATGGAGGAGCATTCCTGTAAGAGAACACTTTCTCTACTGCATAAATAATCAAGCAGTGGTGGTGTTTTGCCTGTAGGCAATAGTATTACCATAAAATAGTCGTCAGTAATATAAATAAATATGAAGAAATAAGAAACCATTTTGGATGAGAGGATCTAAGGCCATACAGAAGACAGTTCTTTTGAGCTTTATGGAGAGCTGAAACTCTTCTACAACAGACTTCAAGTTCCCTGAACCATCAGGGTTTTGTTGTTCAGCATGGGATCCTCTTGGCATAGTAATCCAGAGATCATCTTTGTTACACAATATTGCCCTGTTTGCCTCCTTCCTGTGGTCCTGTGGTAGGGTTGGATGTCTGTAGTGAAGCCAAGTTGGCAGTGGTGAAGTTCTGTCTGCAGGACTCACTGTAATGAGTGAAAATGGAAAAGCAACACTTATCTTGTAATTGTGCTTTGTAACTGAGGTTCTCTTTCAAAGAAAGTGACAATAAGTAAATTCTAGTACAGTCTTCCTCCTCTGTGAGACTTCTGCTCCTTCACCATTCAAACACTTGACTGGCACCCCTGTTAGAGTGGGGAAGGAGCAGCATGCCCAGCAGCCCTCCCTCTTCTTGCTGCCTTCCTCCATGAAGGTCTCCTGCACACATTTAGATTTCTTCTGCTGAACTCTGTACAGCAGGAAGACAGCACAGCTCCTTTGATGATCTCGATCTAAATAACAAGCCGTCATCTGAATTAAAAGAGAGAGACCGCAGCAGATGAAAGAGAAGCAGTATGCTTATTTTCTGGTCTAGTAGTGCTGTTATTCTGTCCTACCTGTGTCCCCAGCCCATACACAAATAATTGGGAATTTGCTCTTAATGGCTGTTGGGCTTTTATTTTATTGTACCTCCGTGGCTATGTGGGTGAATGTGGAACACACGCCTGTATGTGTATTTTTGGTAGACACTGCACAGCTAAAGCCTCTTTTAATTCTCTCTCTAATTTATTTTTAATTTTGCAACCCCCCAGGGGTAAATTCTTATTATATGATGTAAAATCATCTCTTCTATGAAGCAGCTTATTTGTTGATTTTTAATTTGAGCCAGCAGAGCCAAAGCTGTAGCTTCGTTCTGAACACTGAGAACTCCTCTGTATATAAAACTGTCAAGTGTGTTTCTCACTGCAAAATTAGTAAAAAAATGTAAAACCTAAACCTATCCTTCTAGAAAAGGCAAACAGAGGGGGTTTGTATTTCTCTGTGTTACCAGTTTGTTAGACTGCTGAATCTTAAAACATTCTCGTACGCAATCTGCTTTTAAATCTGCATTACATTTGGATTAGGCTGCAAATGAAGGCTTAACACTCTGAGCAGCTCGAGTGCCAGCTGAAGTTTGGGGTTTGTTTTCTGCAAGGAGATCTCCTTAAACCATGTGCCCTGAAGATGGCATTCCTCTGTGCACTCCCATAAATCATAGAATCATAG
>WBNM01025435.1:0-33208 GCA_013399055.1 Ramphastos sulfuratus
TAATAATTGGTTATGAATTATGGCTATTGATATTTGGGTGACTATTAATTTTTATTAATATTCAAGAATTCTGGAAAATTCCCTAAGATTCTTTAGACTTTTGGTTGACAGGAAATAGTTGCATGAAGGATATTTATGAACACAGAATTAAACAGTTTAAACAATCAGAACTTGGAAATAGGAATGCGAAAACAGGAAAAATACTAACTGTGCTTATAGAGGCTTAATATCAACTCTAGCATACGTACTCACGATACCTTGGTCCCTGAGTAAGTTTCCCGTACAAGGAAGCTTCCAAAACTCACGATAATGATCCTGCGGTAAAATACAAAATATTCCAGGTAGAGGGGAAGAGAGGAGCTGAGTTGCAGATGAGCCACTGCTGAGCCAGCCACTGTAAGCAGCAAACACGTGACCACGAATAATTCCCAGTTAACTAGCTGCTAAGGGGTACTGCAGAAAGGCTTGCAGTCTGAAAAAGCAACACAGAAAAAGGCTGTCTATGTAGGAAAAGCTTGTAGGAAAAGGCATGGCTTCTAAATCACCCCCCATTAAATAGACCATTTTGAAAATTAAACTGGCCAATAGGCACTAGCATCATTGTCCTGCCCAATGAATTCAAAGCTTTGTGCCTTATGTGATCAAGCAGGCACGTTGAGGGGCTGCACCAGACACCTGACACGTGGTGCTAAGCTCCTAGCCTCAAGGCTTCGTTTTGCTCATCTACTTCAACTCCTGGACCCACCACAGGAGGAGGCGAGCAAGGGTTTAAACCAACCTGGCAGGATTTATGCCCTACCAGGACATTGGATCGAAACAATCCCATGTAATGCTACAGGCCTGGGGAAGAGTAGCTGGAAAATTGACTGCAAGGAAAGGACCTGGGAGTGATGGTAAACAGCCAGCTGAATATGAACTATTAGTGTACTCAGGTGGCCAAGAAAGTCACCAAGCATCCTCACATATCAGATACAGTGTGGCCAGTTGGCCTAGAGAAGTGGTTGTTCTCCTGTTCCTAGGATTGGTGAGGCCAAATCTAAAATACTGTGTTAAGGTTTCGGTCCCTCACTGTGAGAAAGTCATTGAAGTGCTGGAGAAGAGCAACAGAGCTGGTGAAATAATAAGACAACAAATCCTATGAGAAATGGCTGTGGGAACTGTGGTTGTTTAGTCTGGAGAAAAGGAGGCTGAGGGAAGACCTTATCGCTCATCACAACTACATGAAAGGAGACTGTAGTCAGGTGAGTGTTGGTGTTTTCTCCCAAGTACTAAGTGATAGGGCAAGAGATAACAGCCTCAAGTTACACGGGGGGAGGTTTAAATTGTGTCTAAGGAAAAAATTCTTAACTGGAAGAGTGGTGAAGCAGTGGTTGGGCTCCTCAAGGAAGTGGTCAAGTCACCATGGCTGGAGTTATTTAGAAGATGTATGGATGTGGTTTAGTGGGTATGTTCAGCTGTGCTAGGTTAATGATTTGACTCAATGATCTGAAACGTCTTTTCCAGCCTAAATTATTCTATGAATAAATAATGACAAATATGACTATATGAACAAGTATACATATATATATGCTCCGCTACTAAAAGAAAATAAACTTCTCCATTAATTACGAAGAGCAAACATGTTTGTTGCTACATTACATTGCTGAGCATTTGGAACCTGGCCATGTGTAATGTAGTGGTTGTTTGGAAAAAAAAAACCAACCAAAAACCAGAAAACCAGAATAAATTAGCCTTATTCTGTTACTTTTTCCTTGTGTTTTTTTCCACCAAATTTTTTAAATCTCAGGGTCAAAGACTGCCTCTGAGTGATATATTTCTGCTGTTGCTTTCTTAGACATTGTGTTCTCTTGGTATCACTGCAAATGAGGTTTCAAGAAAGATAAGAATCTGTAAGAAATCTATTGAAATGTAAAAGTAATTACTCACTGTTCAATTAATAATAAAGTTTTATGTACAGGAAATTCTGAGAATAAAAAAGCCTACAAGAGAACCTGAACTTCGGTATAAGCAGAGCTCAAAAGCTACAGCAGCATTTGAAGTTGATTGAAACAATGCAAAGTACTATATTGGAAGTTTATCATTTGTGTTTAATTATATGCATTCTAAGTACTCCCAGCAAAGCCATTGAGAGTACCTGCAGTGCTTGAAGCATGTGCGTAAGTTTTTACAATAGCAAGGCTCTAAAATCAATATGGTATGTACCTAATCACTTTATATTAAGAAAATACTGGCTTAGAAATACAAATTGCTTCATCTATCAGAATCCAAGGCATCTATTTTCTTGATTAAAAATGACTACTTATACTCCAGTAGAAGCAAACCACCTCCTAGATCACTAAGTAGATGATAGAGAACAGATTTTAAAGTTTCTCTACTGATTCTGTTTCAGTTATTTCCCTCTACTATACTGGAAAGTGAGAGAAAACAACATGTCTGTCTTCTTTGTGACAATCACGACAGCTTCAACATTTTGTAAAATTGAGGAGAGCATTGACTGGCTTTGGCTATGACAAGATCAGCAACCTGTTCATTTTCCGAGAGAAGAAAATAAGAAGGGATGTTAGAAAAACTTGAGCTCAGTATCATCTGTTTGTCTTTTAAAAATGAATATTTGAGTATTTTTAGAAAAATATCCTGGATTTTTTTTGTTGGTTGGTTGATTTGGGGTACTTTTAATTAGTGAGGATGATATATTGGAATTTTAGAACAGTTTATGTTAATGGCTTAAACTTGCCACAGTTTTTTGCAGTTGATTAAGTACATAAAACTTTGAATACGCTGAATAAGAAATTATTTCAGAGGTGTGTTTGTGGGATTATACATCTCTAGGGATCAAACACTTCTAATTACTGAGTTCTAGCTCTGAAACACAATGTATTTCTACATGAAAACTCACAGTAAAGCTCAGCATTGCTGTAGATGAGTATGAAATCACCTCACTATATCAAGGTCAAGTCTTCTATCTAATCAGATATTAACATATTCATTCAAATTGTCTTGAAATCTGTTCTCCCTCAGGGGTTGCACGATAGACTTAGTGACCCTTAATTACGGTTATGGAGAAGGAAAGTCATTAATGAGATAGTGCCCTTTGGCTTACAGTACAGAGCCATGAAAGAAGTAAAAAAACTTCAAACTAACCACAAAGCAAGAACTGCAAACAAATACAATGGCCTCTGAGCCGCTCCAAATGCAATGAATCTGAACCCAACATTCGCAATATTTGGGACTGTATGTATCAGTCTAATAAAGCAGTTGTCCCTCTCAAGTTCAGTTCTGTTCTGGTTTGGGATTTTTGAAAAGCAGGGAAATGGTGTGATTTCAGGTAACAGACAAAAATACACATTGTGAGGATCCCAGAGAAGTGCTGCGAAAATAGTAAGCATACAGAGACAATAAATTTTGGCTGCACTCTAGCAGAAACTGGGAGAGCATCAAATAGCCTGTGACTTACAATGACTAGAAGAATTTATATTGTTAAATATTATCTGCAGTATAAGGGAAAAGAGAATGAAAAATATAACACATATGTTACTGTCACTATAAAACAGGGTAGGTTTTTGAGTTTGAGGCTTACACGGATGGCTCCTCTTTAAAAGTATTCACAAGGTTAGCATTAGCAACTGAAAGACACCATAGTCTCTCACTAAGAGGCCATTTACTGTACTTCCAGAGTATTCTGCATCATCAGGTGATGTAATCACAGAATCACAGAATTAACCAGATTGGAAAAGACCACTAGGATCATCAAGTCCAACCTGTCCCCTAAGCCTTCTAATTAACTATGCCATGGCACTAAGTGCCTCATCCAGTCTCCTCTTAATATCCAGATGTTCAGTCCGTCCACCCTGGTCTCTGTGACCATAGCAAAGTATCAATCTCCTCCAGGGATGGTGACTCCACCACCTCCCCAGGCAGCCCGTTCCAATGGCCAATCACTCTTTCCATGTAGAACTTCTTCCTAACAGCCAGACTAAACCTGCCCCGATGCAGTTTGAGGCTGTGTCCTCTTGTTCTGTCACTGAGGGCCTGGCAGAAGAGACCAACCCCTGCCTGACTACAACCTCCTTTCAGTTAGGTCTACAGGAATAAGGTCTACCCTGAGCCTCCTCTTCTCCAGGCTGAAAAACCCCAGCTCCCTCAGTTACTCCTCACAGGCCTTGTGCTCCAGCCCTCTCACCAGCTTTCGTGCCCTTCTCTGGACACATTCAAGCACCTCAACATCTTTCTTAAATTGAGGGACCCAGAACTGGACACAGTACTAAAGGTGTGGCCTGACCAGTGCTGAGTACAGGGGAAGAATGACCTCCCTGGTCCTGCTGGCCACACTATTCCTGCTACAGGTCAGGATGCAATTGGACTTCTTGGCCACCTGGGCACACTGCTGGCTCATATTCAATCATCTGTCAACCAGTACCTCCAGGTCCTTCTCTGCCTGGCTGCTCTCCAGACACCTTGTTCTCAACCTCTAGCACTGCATGGGGTTGCTGTGGCCAAAGTACAGTATCTTGCACTTGGACTTGTTAAAACTCATGGCCTTGGACTGCACCCAACTGTCCAGCCCTCTGCAGAGCCCTCCTCCCCTCTAACAGGCTGACACATGCTTCCATCTTGGTGTCATCTGCAAACCTACCGACGCTGGACTCAATCCTCTCATCCAGATCATCAATGAAGATATTAAACAGGACTAGGCCAAGCACTGATTTCTGGGGCACACCACTGCCAATTGGATGTGTTCATCACCACTCTCTGGGCCCAGCCATTCAGCCAGTTCTTAGCCCAGCACAGAGTGCCCCTGTCCAAACTATGGGCTCCCAGCTTGGCCAGGAGTTTGCTATGGCAGACAGTGTCAAAGGCCTTGCTGAAGTCCATGTAGACTGCATCCACAGCCTCCCCTACATCCACCAGGCAGGTCACCTGGTCATAAAAAGAGATCAGGTTGGTCAAGCAAGACCTGCCCCTTGTAAATCCATGATGGCTGGGTCTGATCCCCTGGCCAATCCGTAGGTGCCCTGTGATTGCACTCAGGATGATCTGCTCCATTACCTTGCATGGCACTGAGGTCAGGCTGACAGGTCTGTAATTTCCTGGGTCCTCCTTTTGACCCTTCTTGTGGATAGGCACCACATGGGCCAGCTTCCAGTCTTTGGGGATCTCTCCAGTGAGCCAGGACTGTTGATAAATGATAGAGAGTGGCTTGGCCAGCTCATCTGCCAGCTCTCTCATCACCCCAGAATGGATCCCATCTGGTCACATAGACTTGTGACGATCCAAGAGGCTCAACGAGTCCCTAACTGCTTCCTTCTAGATTACAGGGGAGCCCTTCTGCTCCCTGACCCCACCTACCTGAGGAGGGCAGCTGTCCTGAGGACAGCCTGCCTTATTATTGGAAATTGAGGTGAAGAAAGTGTTAAGCATCTCTGCCATTTCCTCATCTCTAGTCACTACATTCCCCTCTTTGTTCAATAAAGAGTGGAGGTTATCCTTGCCACTCTTTTTGTCATTAATATATTTATAAAAACACTTCTTGTTGACATTCCCAGCAGTGGCCAGTCTAAGTTCTAACTGGGTTTTGGCCTCTCTAATTTTCTTCCTACATGACCTGGGAACATCTTTAATTTTTTCCTGAGTTAACTCCCCCTTTTCCCAAAGGTGATATGCTCTCTTTTTTCCCCTTAATTCCTTCACAAGTTCCTCACCCATGCAGGCTGGCTGTCTTCCCCAGCAGCTCTGCTTCCAGTACATTGGCACAGCCTGTTCCTGTGCCTTCAAGATTTCTCTCATGAAGTAGGTCCAACCTTCCTGGACCCCTTTGTTTTTAAGGGCTTTTTCCCAAGGTACCCTTCAAGTAAGTTCTTCGAATAAGCTGAAGTCTGCCCTCCAGAAGTCCAGTGTGGATGTTTTGTTGATGCCTCTCCTAGCTTCACTGAATATTGAAAACTTTATTATTTCGTGGTAACTGCACCCCAGACGGACTCCAACCACCACATCTCTCACCAGCCCTTCTCTATTTGTAAACAGCAGGTCAAGCAGAGCCTCACCCCTGGTAGGTTGGCACAACAGCTGTGTCAAGAAGCTATGCTCCATACATTCTAACAACCTTCTAGACTGCAACCTCTCTGCTGTGTTGAGTTCCCAGCAGATATCTGGCAGGTTAAAGTCACCTACAAGAACAAGGGCTGGCAGTCTTGAAACATCTTGCAGTTGTTTATAGAATAACACATTCACCTACTTTTCCTGGTTGGGTAGCCTGTAACAGACTCCAATCAGTATATCAGCCCTATTGGTCTGCCCTCTGATTTTTACCCATAGGCACTCAACCCACTCATCATTAGTCACAAGCTCCATGGTGTCAAGGGCTTCCCTAACATACAGGGCCACCCCTCCAGCCCTTCTTCCTCTCCTGTCTTTCCTGAAAAGCCTGCATCTATTCATTGTAGTGCTCCAGTAGTGTGACGCATCCTACGACGTTTCTCTAATGGCTACTACATCATAGCCTTCCTGTTGCACTAAGGCTTCCAGTTTATCCTGCTTGTTGCCCATACCACATGCATTAGTGTACATGCACTTCAGCTGGGCTGCTGATTTTACCCCTGACACTGTCTTACCACCCTCAGCTTCCTTTGTGGAGAACCTGGTTCCATCACCTTCCCCCCTCAAACTTAGTTTAAAGTCCTCTCAATGAGGCCTGCCAACTCATGGGATAGAATTTTTATGCCCTTTTTTGACAGTTGGGCTCTGTCTGAGTCTAGCAGATCAGTGGCAGTAAAAATTGCCTCATGGTCAAAGAACCCAAACTTCAGGATTCAGTTTGAATTGATATGTCTATGTTAACTCTCCTATTGTCTGATTTCAAGTGGTAGGATTGTTGTTAAACTCAGTATGCTGCAGAAGCAATTACATTAATGAAGATACATTTTATACCCTTTACAGATATATTTGCATATATTTGTATATATATGCACACAAAAGTGGGGGCATATGAGGACACTTATGTGTAAGTACAGAAAAGAGGTAGTCTTCACACTACCTTCCTGCAAGGGAACCTGAACTCGAACCCCAAGTAGGGTGATCAAAGTCATCCCAAACAGCACTAAATGTTTAGGTGTGGGAAAGTAAATTAAACTTCCCCTCAGGTCTGTATAGTTAGATGCAGTCCAGAAAATGTCTCCACTGACCATGAAATATTCTTAAACACATACCTCGTATATAAGTATCCACATACAGATTTCTAGATTTAAGTATCCGAATTTGAAATAAATCTCTTCATAATATCATCTTGAGCATTTTATAAATGTCTGAGTTTTTAACCCTTGTGTTACAGAAAAGGTATATTTTCAATAATTCCCACTTTAGACCTGCAGAGTTGTTTATTTTAGCAGTGTATTCATCGGCCATTCAACATTCTTTCAAGTTTTGGGTTTTGTAAGTTAAGACAACTAGCTATGAAAAGATATTTTTTTTATTACCATTCAATACATTTTTTCAGCATTTTCTGCCTTGAATATTAATGCCCATATAAGTACAGCTTAACATATGTAGTGTGTCAACAATATTTAGCATATTGTAATATAATGAACATCTGAGGAAAATAAGCATCTTCTTTGAACATCCAGCTGCTATTGTCTGATGAACAGCATTGAGAGGGCAACATACTGCAAGTAGTACCATACTTGGTTCTTTTTGATGGCTTCAGTTTTAATTGATGTTAAAATTGAGTTGAGGAGTTTTAACTTCTCTTGCCTGTAAGCAACTGTTTCTCAGTGGACAGCATGTTGCCTGTGGCTGTTAAGTGAAGTCACTGACTGATGAAGACAGATCTTATGATTAACAAAATGGAAAACTAAAGCTATCAAGAAGAAAACATAGTATTCTCAAGCTCAGTGTTTTAATGACTATGTCCAAAAGGAAATGGACTTTAGGCCATAGAGCGTTTCATAGAAATAATTCATCAGGAAGATTTTCCACATCAGTGATAATTTTACTTCTGCTGGGCCAAGTGTACAAACTGTGGTGAAGTTTTCACTCTCCTTTGCTGAGCAATTCTCAGTGATGCAGTTTCATGAATTAAAATCCTTGACCTTGCAACATGCTTGAGGTGGATAATGACATAAGTATGTATCGGGATACACAATATTTTGATGGCTGCTTTGCTTATGTTTTTTGTATTTGTACTTGTATTTGATTATGCAGCTGGGCCATAGGGAAGAACTTTAATATTATTTAGCTAACTACATAAGGACAGAATGAAACTGAAGAACACCTGAAAAAGAAAGAAGGTAGAAAATGTTTTTCCTATCAGGTATAGATGTTACAAAACTTTATGCTATATAAAACATATGATATATTTGAAATATGCCTTTACAAAAAGTCCAAGAACTATTGATTTTCAGTGATTATAAAATAAGTAATAAATTAATAACAGAAAGGAAAAGATCAACCAGATTAAGTACTAATTCTGTCACACTAGAGAAAATTACATAGAGGCAGAATTTTATATAAGATATAGGCATTCATAATTTATCTAAGTATAAGTACATAAGTATAAGTAAGTAAGTACATGAATGCACTGCATCTGATTAAGAATTTATTTAAAGGTCTGGAGAAGCTCTGAGACCTGGATACTTTTAGAAATTTGGCCTGTCAAGAATGATCTTGCTTGTATATTTGGAAATGAAGCAACACGTACTTTGGAATTACGGTTTTGGCTTTCTCTCATTCTTATGAAGTTTTTAAAAATTATAATAAGAAACGTGCTTATCTAACCAGGAGTAGAGATTGCCTCTGCACTTAAAATAATCATTCCATCACCTCATAAATGTTTGAACAAATAAATTCTTAGAGGAGTAGGAAAATTAGTCATCTAAAGCAATTGAACTATACACTCTTCTTTCTAGGACTGATATTTTCATTCTCATTTTCTGAGTTTTAATACTGATGGACATCAAACTAAAATCCTCTTCTACAGTAAAACCAAAAATATTTCAAAAGAAAGTAGAGAAGAACATCAAGTAATTTAAATGTTATAGGCCTTATTCAAGAATCTAGAATATTGACAAATTGGATTCTGTAAAGAAATCCTGACTGTTTTTCTAATTTTCATCAGAAGTTGATAGAATAACACTTCAGTACACTTTCTGTTCTTTCTAATTAAACAAACAAACAGTAACACTCTCAAGATTAAAAAACACATACAGAGCTCAAGAGAAATTTAATTTAAAACAACTTTACAGGAGGGACATAAAAGTAGTTTACTGTCTCAGCTTAAATAAAATTGTATACAATGAAAAATATTACCAAGACTAGGGGAAGAGAAAATTACATCTACAAGAAATTAGTGTGTTCCTTGCTGTGTTTCTCTCAGAAGCTAGAAGAATGAGTATAGTTGGGGAATGTGAGGATGACAACAAACTCCCTTCCTAATTTCAAGAATCCTCACAAATGACTGCAAGAATATTTCTTTGCAAATAAATTTTTGTCCTTTCTCTTCCCGTGTGCAAGTGTAAAACAGTCTTTCAATAACAGATATTGTCAGCAAAGTTTTCTACATTCAGAGGTACGCATAGTGGGTATGCATGACAAGTGGATGCTTCATGGGTGGTTTTAAACAAACACTAGGAGAAAGTCATGTCAAATAAGCACCATATGCAGTCATAGGTATGCCATTAAGGGACAAATAAATGAATGAGTTGAGTTACTATGCAAACGTTTCTTCAGATGGTCCTATTTCTTTGTAGCAAATTAATCATGTAATACCAAAACACTTTCTGTAAGATATTTTCCTTTTTGCTCAGTACCAATTGAAAACTTACTATAGAAATAATCTACAAGATACAGTCTACGCTCTATAGGGTGGTAGTAGGTAGCAGACCTTTTTAATATAATAGGATATTCTAAGAAAGTACGAACTGTAGATTAAAATACTGGCTGGAAATTTCTTAGTGTGTTTTATTTGGTAATATAGAACATCACATGAAAACCTAGAATTCTACAGAATTTATATTAAAAATCCAATCCAATTCTTCCCTGAAATATTTTCCAGTTCATAGCTTTTGGATGGAAAGGGGTGGACAACGAGAGCTAACATAACCTGTCTCTAACCCAGGGTTGTTAACCCAGGGTTGTAAATGTAACTCGCCTTGAACACTGAAGGCATAAGTTTGCCTTCCTGTTCTGATTTCAAACAGTAACTTTGACCTTGCATCTCTTACATTTAAGGTGACCACTATTACCAGTAAACTATAAAGCTGTCTCTTTCTCTGACCTAATGAATATTCATTTACATAAGCAAAATAGAACAGTATAAGTAAGAATGAATAAAAGTGAGACCAATTTTGTTTATTCGCATGTATCATACTGATTACATGAGCCCAAAATTCAAAATGAAATTTAATATTCATTCATTTTGCCAAAGGGGAATCATAAAAAGAGTGCTAAACACAAAGAGGCAAACGAGAATGGTAAATACCAATAAAATGTCATCTTTTAAAGACCAGAAGCCTGTCAGAATGGTTTATTTCAGTAATAGCCAGTGTAGATTGAATTTGTAATTTCCAGCAAACGTAATACTTCTGTAGTCCTTATGTCCCCTTCTGTCCCCTTCTCTCCCCTTCCTGTTAATTTAAGCACTGCTTCTGCTGCAACATGGGACTGTAAGAGAAAAAGCCAAACTGGATGCATCTTTACCAGTTTGCGTGCTACAGCCAGCCATTTGTCTTCAATCTTTTATTTACAGAATAAAAAATCACAGTCTATGCAAATATCACAGAGGTAACTTGGTTTGTCAGCCAGGTTAATCAGTCCCTAATACTTCACAAGATGATCCTCCATACCTGTTTATGGTTTAGATGTCTGCATTGAAGTTATTTTTGTTACTACTCAAGCTGATTTAACCTTTCTTCAAAACTTATTGTGTCCATTCTATTTTTATAGATACTTCAAAATAATGAGTAGGGAAAACCACTTCACTGAAAAACTTTATACTATACTTTTGAAACCTACGATATAGCGATATAAGAAGATGGAAAGAAAGAAATATTCATGTTTATCCCTAGAAAGTATATTGAAATGCATAATTTTAGGTTTAAAAATCAATATTTGATTTTTAAAACTCCCATATTCTGATATTTCACATCTTAATTGAATGCCTGTTCCTTTTGTGTATTAGTTCCCAGCATTTAGAAGCACAATCTCATTATTGTACTCAGAAAATATTAGTGACTTTCCACTACAATATCATATTATTATAATAATTGTCATTATTGTTATAACATTTGTCACCCATAATATTTTGCCTTATATGGTTTTTATATGTTAAATCTACATTAGTATTATTTTATGCTATAGTACTATTTTATGTGATAGTACGTATTACACATTAATGTAACTCTGATTTAAGGGCCAACAAAAACACATGACCTAAAAAGTTGTCAATTTTCAAATCAGAGTACTTTAGACATGTTTGTAGTCCTTTGTGTCATGGTGAATGAATTTTATGTAGGTCAGGTGGGTTCTCAACATAAGGGACTGTGTCTGTGTAATATGGCTCAATTGGCTGTAGGGTGTTGTGGTAGGCCTGGACAGGCCAAATTAGGCTTGTAAATGTACTGGCTCATGCAGACATGTTTTTCTGCTCTCTCTCCTTCTGTTTTGGGGAGAGCAACTGCGGGAAAAGGGACAAAGGACCTGGCGCCACTAAGTCTGGGGTCCGGGGTCTGTCCATCACCTGCGGTAAACAGGGTGCACACAGTTGCCTTGTGCAGGGCCTGTGATCTGCCCAAAAAAGGGTAGAGTAAGCCTGTGGCTTCACCCAATGTGGCCAAATCTTGGGTAACTGCCATNTAGGGGGGCATGATTCATTGTGTATTCCACATTGCTTCCAAATACAACCCTTCATTTTTTGTCTGCAAATTGCTGTATAGATAAGTTATTTCAAGAAGATTTAGTAATAATGGCATCATGGATTTTTCTGCATTGTGTTATATCAATTTCTCCATAATAAAGAATTAATGTTTTGTTTATTAGTGGTGTATTTTTGATGGAATGACTTTATCATTCATTGTAATACACACATAAAAAGAATGCTATTATTTATGGTCATGTGGAAAATACTGTAACTAGTATTTTCCCAATACCTAGTATTTAGAATGCACGAGTATTCCTATATTTGCCTGTGTGTGCGAAAGAGACGTAAACAAACAGATATCAGGCATGTGGGGAAATCAGCTATTGTGTTAGCATATGCCTGAACAGAAACAAATTTTCTAAGCTAACTGGAAATGTATGGTCCATTTCAAGGACAGGAACAAAGAGAATTAATAAGCTCAGAAGAGACATAGATATTTCAAAAGAATAAATTTGGTTAAACAGGTATTTGACATTAAAACTAGCCGCAAGATGATGGTATCAGTGTAACAACAGATAACGTGATGAGTTTTGGGTATTGTTTGTTTGCATTTTTTTCTGAGTAGTTCTTTCAGTGCTACTAATAATTGAAGTTGATAATAGTTTTTTGTTTGTTTGTTTGTTTGTTTAATGGAATTTTTGTAAAAGAGGTGAAACAGCTCTAAGGAGAATATAAACATCTACCTGCTCAGATTGAAAGGAAGTGGATATCACATTTGTGAGGAATTTCACACAAAATAAAATTGTTAAAGAAGGAAAAAAATGCCACTGAGGATACCCCGTGTAGGATGACTGCGCAATTATTCTGCTTGGCTTTCAAGAATTTTACACTTAACAACTGTTTGAGTCTCAAATGACTGGTGACATCTTGTTGAAAATGTTGTCAAAAATGGGACCCAAATTTCCCCTGGCCTAGGGCCTTATTTCTGTGCTGGTTTGAGGCTAATTGGAATATTTTAATGAGAAAAATTATATTATAGACTGTGAAAAGAAAACAATTGTGATGTCTACTTCACTCATAGGTTTCCTGAGACATATAAAAACAAGGATGCAAACATAGATAGGAGAGTCTGTTGAAGTCTGTCAGTGTCTGTTTTCTCCCTGGGCGTCTGCTGTTCTGCTTGGATCTGTGTAACCCAACTGATCATTCTGCTTTTACCCCCCTTGCCAATCCTTCCAACTCACCTTGCATGTAAGGTAGACTCTGGGATAAGAGAGGAGAGTGGAAAGAAGGTGGAAGAATGGTTGGAAGCCCTTCCTGGGGACTCTGATTTCTGGGAGAGGTATTGTGTTTCTGTATTGCTTTTAACTTGTATATTTCTGTATATAGCTGTAAATATTTGTAATACATTGTAAATATCTGCTTACATATTGTGCTAAGCTGTGAATATAAAGTTTCATTCCTTAACTTCCAGTTGGCTGAGTCTAGTTTGGGTGAATTCATTGTGAGGGAGGGACGGATAACTCCCAAACCATCGCAATCTCCAAAAGCAGGCAACAGCTATTCCAGAGGCAGAGCAGTGTGATGTCCTCTTACATGTTCTTTCCACAAACCATCACTCAAACATATAAGCAAGTCCTGAGACAGTGCAGGCATCCAGACAGTTCTGGTCTTCCAGGACTTCTTGTACTCTTCAGTCTCCTAATAAATTTTTTACTTCCACAAGTCACAACGACTTTGTACATTATAAAAGTGTCATGAGTTTTTTGTTTAAATTAAGCTTGAGACATCTGTTCTTCTTACACTGGAAAGAATACTTATAACTTACAGGCTCAATGGTATGGTATGTAGAGTTAATACATGGCTTTTGCATCTCCATAAAGATGGAGTAACTTCTTTGTAACCAGTGATAGGAATACAGAGAGTTTCTATATTTTTATTTAAATATAAGCTAACTCACAACTGGGATACAAACATTTTACATGCATAACTAAACTACTGAAACATATTCTCCTTTTTTAGATCATTTACAGAAATGTTCTGTGGTGTCAAACCTTGTGGAAAGTCAAAATGAATGTTAGTGCTGCAGATGAATGACAAGGTCATCAGTAGGATCTGCCTCAGTTAAATATAACCAAATGGGACATTGTGAGCAGAGGGAGAGAAGAGGAGGGAAAGGGAGGGGAGAGATTAGTGAAAAGCATGTTTAGAGTTCTGCTGTACTTTAACAATTTCCAGTTAATTGATGGCTCTTCGTGATCACAGTTACATGGTATTCATATCCTGACTGTTTAAGGTAGTCATCTTCCAGCTGCAAGTAACATCAGTAATTATCTATCTAATCCATTACTTCCCTAAACTATACCACTGGTACATATTTTGCCCACCAAATTCAGGTTTTACATGCAGTGTTATGAGTCAAACAGACACTTTAAAAAAAACCAAAACACTATTTATTGTTTAACAGATTTTAAACAATGTGTTCACTTCATTTTTTCCTTGCTTCTCTGTATTGCCTTGATATGCTTTTTGAAGTTTTCTCGTTATTCTTGATTCTAATGCTCTGCAATGTGAGCCAATTTGTTTAGATGTTTAAAGAGTCATTCAAACCATAACTGTATGGACATCTCCTCACCCAGCAAGATTGTAACTGTGTACTGTGGCTGTTCAGTCCCCCTGATTCTACAGGGTTTGTAGCCAAACATATTTTATCTTTTCATTTCAGCTTAGAGAAGGTAGCTCCACTGCAAAATGTACTCACTCATCATCATCTACTACATACTTACTCACACAGATACTCTTTTTACAGGTCAAAATGTACTGCTAAGTTTACATTGTAATTGGTGCCATACTGTAATTAGGAGTATTTTATTCTCTCCAAGCATTTTCAGGTGAGGAAAGAATATGCTGTCTCAGGGCTTTACACTCTATTGATTTAGCATACCTGCTAAAAAAAGTTGTAACAATCCCACTGAGAGCAAGAATTATCATGCAATATATGAATCTTTGCTTGGGCAAGTAATTTTTATTTTCTTTTACTTTGTTTTTCTAAGTGAGTTTGAAACAATATGTTTCCATTGTATCTCATCAGTTCATCTTTCTGTATTTTGTTGCAAATGTTTTAGCCTTAAGTGGTAATTCAATCTTAGATGTGTAATAGGCTTAATTGTATGGACACACGGATTATAATTCAATGTTCTTCATAACTATGTTTTATTAAGATTAATAAGAAAGTCAAGGATTCAATAGATGTTTAGAGAGGGACGGATTAAATCTCCTTCACTAAACAGAATTTCAGTGCAATTTTTTTCTCTTTGCTCTGTTTCATTACAGTAGAAATAGCTCCTTTAATTTAAGTGAATCACCACCAGAACAGTTCATTTTTGGTGTACCTACTATTAGTTGTAGTGATTAGATTTTCAGTGCACCTTCACATCTTTTCTCAAAAAGTACATTGCAGAATCCAATTCATCTGTATATAAAATCCTCTTAGCAAACTGTATGGTCAGACTGGTTTCTGGTTGTTGGGGTTTTTTTTGTTTGTTTGTTTTTGGTTGGTTTTTTTTTTAAAATAATTGCGGCCCTGTGATATTGTTTGTTTGCTTGTTTTGATTCATTCTTATTTTTTGGTTCACTGTATTTTTAAATTATAGACTACCTTTAAATTGCAGTGTCTTTACATTGTGTATTATCTGAGAAGTCATTCAGCTATTAGAGTTTCCTATTTAATATTTTTGCTTTGCACTGAATATTTAACTTCAGGGACCCATGGAAAGAGCTCTAAAAAATGAAGTAATTTTGAAAACATATTCATAGCTGAGTAAAGAGATGATGCTTCTAGTATACAAGGAACAAAATGGGAGAAGTGTCTAGCTCACTTGAGGTTCCTTACAGGCATACATGCAAACTGTGGTCTTACCCATTTCCCATGATTCTGCTCTCTTAAAAGCTGTTACAGACGTTCAAAGTTAAGTAAGTGAGAGATTGTAGAGTTTTTACTACAGGTTCTCCATAGAGCTAGAAAGGTATTGACTATGCCTAGGCTGCCTTTCAAAGTCATTCTCTTTCCAATAATTATAGTTATTGTGAAGTATAAATAAGATTGGAATTTCCTGCAATGTTAGTAAGAATCACATTATCTGATGAATTGCCAAAGAGATACTACAATTATAAGAAAAATGTCTTCACTCACTACATGCCTTCACTCCTCTTTTTCTTCCCAGAAATTGCCACAATATTGCTTGCATATGATTTTCCCCTTTATCTATTGATTAGAGAAAAGGAGAGCTGCTGAATGTGAACTGTCAGCCTGTAACTGGTGGAGGCGGCTGGAAGGAAACCTCATGAGGAGTTCATCTGTGAAAAAAGGTTTCATAGCTTAGAGCAATACTGCACCAGAATGGGATTGGAATTCTTTGTTTTTGTACTGTGTAGATGCTTCTACTAGGGAGGAAAATCTCTAATAGTAGTCTTTAAATCAGCTGAAGAGCAGGAGAGGAAAGAGAGCTACATCTTTCGCACACAGCTTTTCAGGCCTTACTGATTATCTGTTCAAAGTTTTAGTGATAACGCTTACCAGGATCAGAGGATGACATTTTTTTGGTCTCTGCACTGTGAGATGTTCCGATGTCATCACCTACTGTAGTCTCTGTCTGTATTTCAGAAAGAGTCTGCTTGCAACTTAACTTAAGACGTGCTTTGTGCTCACAGCTCACTTCCTGGAGGAGAGCATATATATCACAGAAAGACTTGTCCCTGTGTCACAGTACATTCAGAAAGATACTCAGATCAATCTGGTAACTACAGCAAAATTAGAACACTGGGGGAGGAAGAAATTAAATAGTAAAGCAACTTGGTAAAGATCTCTCAAGATGGTCATGAAATTGCATTTTATAATCAATAGCAGTAGTAGATCAAAAAGGAGAATAAATGCCCGTGTTACTTTGGCATAACATGAGTAAATAAATACATGTGTATTTTACAAATGTGACTAACCAATATCCAAATCTTTCTAAAGTTATTTAGTAGCAAAAAGACAAAAAGATGAAACAGAAGCTGGAAAACAAATTTTTCTTTCTGAATTTCTTTTAAAAAGCATCTTGATTTGAACAGTTTGCAATCATGGAAATATCCATATATCCATCTGACACTTTTGTAAGCTCAAGCTCAGAATGTTTTTATCACCCTTAATGTTGAATAAATTCCAAACGTGAAAGGACTTGAATGCATCTTGTTATCCGTTTATGAACGTATATCATTAAACACCAATTTACTGGTTTTGAGACAGAAACATAAAAATAAGAAGAAAAACAAAAAAAAAGAAACATCTCTAACCCTACATATGACTTCACCAACTGTTTCAACTCTTTGGTTTTCTTACGTTGTCATTTTGACCTTATTTTTCTTGCCATCTCATATCATTGCTAGAATGCTTTCAAGTTTTATGACTATCAGAATCCCTTCTGGAATGGGATAACTCCATTCCTGAGAAAACCAAGTAATTTTTCCTGCAGGCAGTAAGAACCAGACAATGTCAGCTCTCAGTCCCTCTACCTAACTCTGTTCTCTGGCTTTCTTCCAGCATTTTTTATGTCCATACATATGGATATGGTATTTATCATAAGCTAGGAGCATGATGTAAGTAGCCACAAAGACCTCCAGTTATGTACTCATCTAGAAACTGTTTCAAGGACTTTGCTATGTGAACACAGGTCAGTGTTTTAGCAATTGCACAGGCTACAAACTTTTCTTCAAAGCAGTTTGAACTGTGAACCTCAGTCATATGCATACAAGCTGGATCATGCCACCTGGTCTTGGCAGCACAGGAAAATCCCTGAACTGTTTTATTTACTTGTATTTATTATGCAGTCAAACTGACATTAGTGACAATTTAACAGGGATTATGACAAGTTATTATTTTTTAACAAATACTTATTATTATTCCTATTAATACATTAATATGATTTGGCAACAAATAGTGAAGAAAAAAATAATGTGGTGAAAGACTGAACCCATTCCAATGCTGCAGGCAATGCAGGAAATAATGATGTAGACATGAAAATAGAGTGCTTCTTTAGCAAAGGACAGGGTAATTACCCTGCAGAGATGCCATTCTCCTCTATTACTCATCTTCACCTACCACCTTTACAAAGGTATCTTGAGCACTTAATTTTTTTTCCACAATGGCATTAAGTTTGATTTGTTAGTTACTGGAATACATGAGAAAAGGAGCAGGTCATGAGCTGCTTTCAAGTTATGCGAGATCAGGGGACTAATTATTTCAGTATTATCTTCCATTATTCAGGAATGGCTAAGGCTCTGAACTTGCTATATAGATAATCGCTAAGGGATAATACAAGGCAGTTATGTCTGTAGCTTTCAGTATCATAAACATAGCACAAGTCTCTATTTAAGAGCATACTAATTATGCAGACTTAAAGCCCATAATCACAGCAAAGGACTACCTGGATCATATGCTTTCAGATGCATAGGACCTTGTATAACCCTACATACTCAACATGGCAGCTAGTAAGCACTTTCAGACAGGAATCTTCAAGTAATCCACCCTCCATGACTACTTAGGCTTTTATAGCTCACAGGGAGAGCTGGAGCTGATGCATATCATTTTAATAACATGCTATGGTAATGCCTGCCGATAAGTATCTTCTCACACATGATCTTAAGAAGTTTTAGCAGGAGCTGTGACTGTGTTTCACCTATATGTATATGAAATCATCCTCTTGCTCTGGAAAAAAAAATGTGAAAAAGCATTTACACTTGAATGTAAGATGTGGTTAAATGCACTTTATGTATTTGCAAGAGGTACTCTGCAAAGTTCCTTGGCCAGTACTTTCTTACCTGCCTCCTAACAACATCTGTACAAGCATTCTTCTATGCCAGTTCCATTAACCTCTTCTCAGTCAATGTTAAATAATAGTGTTGGTGGAGACACTATTCCATGTTCTTTGTATGTATTATGGAAAAAAAACATGCATCAGCAGAGTCAGTGAACTTGCGGAGTAAATGACAGCTTAATGACATATCCTTGTAATACAATGCAAAGCATATCAAAATTCTATAAATAAATTACAGGTACCCCTGATAAACTTGAAGTTCACAGTCAGATAATGGGATACAGAGTGACACATAATGTATTTATTTATTCATTACCACTGTCACATGAAAAAGTAGAGATCCGGCTTCATGTTTGTCAGGCATTTTCCTAATTTTTTTTTTTTTTTAAAAAAGCATGTTACTTTCCCCAAATGATGTACTCTAGAATTACATTTTATAAAACATTAAAAATGTCTTGGGCAGATTGCAGTGCAGATGCAATGCTATAACTCAAGTTGTTTAAATAACTTGTTTGTCTTTTCCATTGGCAGAATGAAAGAAACTACCTGGTAATTGCTTTACTTTGAATAAAATATATTACTTTATGCATAGAGAAGTTTAATTAATTCTTGAATTTTTACAGGTTTGTTAGGTTTCCTTTAGTTGTAAGCAAATTTCAGAATGTAATTTACTCCATTACGTTTGAAGAAAGTAAAATATGTTATCTTTTATTTTAACTTTCTCAGATTTCTGCTTTCTCCAAGCCTTTTCATTACACTCAGAAATAATCCAGGAAGCCATCATTCAGGTAATGTAACACTACACTATTTGATAAATAAACCTCAGATCATATATTGCATCCACCTGTAGTCGTAATCTGAGGAACAATATAAAACTATCGTGGCCAGGTTTCTGCTACAGTATTTTGAGGAGTGTGGCGTACAGAGTCCAACAATGCATAGACAAAGAGATTATTTGTACCTGAATACAGGATATCAAACTTCTTACTTTACTGGGCTATATGATATCTACTTCGTACAGCTACATGACTGACCACAGGATGCTCACTTTTAGGAAACCTCACATGTGAGAATTTTGATCTTTAATCCGTAATTATTTTTTCATTCCCATCACCTCTTTTTGCTGTTGTTGTTGTCATTTTCTACACAATTCTAGTGGTTTAGTAAGAGGTTCTGATTTTTTTTTTTTTTTCTACATCTCAAATGGGACAACAAAGCTGTGCTAAACTGACCTCATCTGTTATGATACTACTTTGTTACTTGGAACTGGCTGGCGCTGAATGGCCTTTGTCTTGACTGCCCCTTCACATTTTGTCTTCTGATAGACAAAATTCTGATTGCTTTCTCTGTAAATTGACTCAATGCTGCATAAGCTATTTTGCCTATTCTATTTAAAATTTAAGCTTTTCAATTTTTTTTCTAAGCCAATATTTTTTGATGATGCAAATTCTTGTTAATACTGATTATGGATGACACATTAATTTTCCTAGGAGGACTCATAGAATCACAGAAATGTTCAGGTTGGAAAAGACCCTTGGGATCACCAAGACAAACCGATATCCCCATTCTACAAGGTTCACCCCTAAACAATATTCCCAAGTACCACATCCAAATGACTTTTAAACACCTCCAAGCTTGATGACTCAACCAACTCCCTGGGCAGCCCATTCCAATGCCTGACCACTTTTTCTGTGAAAAAATGTTTCCTAATATCCAGTCTAAAACTATCCAGCCACAGCTTGAGGCGATTCCCTATTGCTCTATCACTAATTACCTGTGAGAAGAGATCAGCACCACCCTCTCCATAGTGTCCTTTCAAGTAGTTGCAGAAAGCAATGAGGTCTTCCCTCAGCCTCCTCTTTTTCAAACTAAACAGCCCCAGCTTCTTCAGTCACTCCTCATAAGATTTATTCTCCAGACCTTTCACCAGCTTTGTTGCCCTCCTCTGCACTTGCTCCAGCACCTCCACATCTCTCTTGTACTGAGGTGCCCAAAACTGAACACAACCCTTGAAGTGTGGCCTCACCAGAGCCGAGTACAAGGGGACAATCACCTCCTTACTCCTGCTGGACACAGCGTTTCTAATCCGAGCCAGGATACCATTTGCTTGCTTTGCCAGCTGGGCACACTGCTTGCTCATACTCAGGTGCCTGTCAATTAGAATACTCAGGTCCCTTTCTGCCAGACATCTTTCCAGCCACGTTTCCCCAGGCCTGTAGCATTGCTTGGGGTTGATGTGGCCCAAGTGCAGGATGTGGCATTTGGCCCTGTTACTGGCTCATGCCAGTAACTTTGGTCCATCGATCCAATCTAAGTCTCACTGTAGAGCCTTCCCACCCTTATGCAGATCAACACTGCCACCTAACTTGGTGTCATCTGTGAACTTGCTGAATGAAACTAGGTAAGTGCTTTAATAATTCTTGGAATAGTTGCAGACAGTTATGTTTGTACTTGAAAATATCACTTTTACATGTAATTTTATTTTCAGCATGCAAGAATCAATTAATATGAAAAGTTTTGTGCTGGATATGATGGAGGAAAGCTTGTAAAGAATATCTGCTTTGTTTTTTAGACACAAAAAGACATGAACTATAAATCCTAAGTCTTTTGTTATCCATATAATTTAAGTGTTTCTGACACAGATGTTTGTATTTATAATTGAAAATTTAATTCGGCTTCAGATTTCCCAGGAGGATGTACACAATGCTTAAACACTTGGAAAAAGAGAAATTATATTTGAAAGTGATTATAAAAGAGAAGAATAAGCAATTAAAGCATCCAAAACTTTGTTAAATTGTTTATGATTCTTTTAGACTTCTAATTGATCGCTGCCTCTTATTTAGTGGTGCAGTTTACTCATGAAGCAGAGAATTCCTTCTTTCATGTTGAATAAAGATTCTAAAATGATATAGCAAATATAATTTGGCTACAGTGGATTCCATTGCTCATGTTGTGCTTTTACTTTATTAAATTCATCATTTTAATCCTGTTAGAGATTTCTAATCAATTGTATTTCCTTTTGTATGACATAAGTTCCTTTCATTTTATAGTAAGGCAAGTAACATGAACATTAAGCTCTTCTGAACTGGAAACTACCCAGTCTAACTCCATTGGTATCCTTTCCGCTATGATCTTTTGTTCTCAAAGCAGACCATAATGAAGAAAATATGCATGGCCAACAGATCAAAGGAGATAATTCTCCCTATTCCCTTCAGTCTCATGAGGCACCCATCCAGAGAAGAGAAGGCTCTGTGGAGACCTTCTTGGAGCCTTTCAATGTATCAAGAACGTTCATGAGAAAGATGTGGACAAACTTTTTACTTTTCACTAGCTCCTGGAGTGACAGGGCAAGGAGCAATGGTTTAAAATGGAAAGAGGGTAGATTTACATTTGATATAAAGAAAACTTTTTTTTTTTTTTTGTGTGTGACAGGTGTTAAGAGACAATGGTGCAGATTGCTTTGAGAAATTGTAAATGCCTCAGCTTCAGAAGTATTAAAAGCTAGATTGGATGCAGTTTTGAGCAACCTAATCTAGTGATCTAGTGAAAGGTGTCCTTGTCTATGGCATGGGGGCTGAATTAGATGATTTTTGAAGGTCACTTCCAGCTCAACTCATTCTATGATACAATTCAATTTTTTCTCATTTTCCTGTGCATGAGATGGTAGAGAAACTTGGTGAGTTATACAGACCTGAAGTCATCTTCCACCTCTGCCACAAATGTCCTGGTGAGTTGCTGCAATTCATTAGACGTGAACCATCAAAATTATATATGTGTTGCTATACTTATTAAATAACTATTTCTGTGGTCTTCTGAATTGTGGACTCCTTAGTTGAACAGTTACACAGTGCCAAGGAAGAATTAGATTCTTAAATTCACAGAAGCTGCAAGTTCAGAAGGCAACTTCTCATAGAAAATTCTGCCATAACTTACCACTGAGACAGAGGAGGGGGGACAATAATTATCTTCTGTTCATAAATGTCAGCATTCTGTCCAACTACTGGACCAGAAATAATTTTTACCTATCTTTGCCTGTTTGCCCTCCATGTGTACCAGTGAGGTACCTGTATAATTCCTGGTTCTTTTCACTGATTGTTATGATAATGTTATAGATAAGGAAAGGAAGGGTATTTTTTGTTTTGTTGGGTTTTGGTTGGGAATTCATAATCAGCTTACAATTGAAGAAGTCATGAACCCAAGTTCTATTTATGTAATATGCACCTAACTTGTTTTCTTTTTTTCCATTTCACATATTTTTAAATTAGTTTTAATAAATCATCGACAAAGCCCTTTAAATGTAAACAGCATTCACCACTTACAGTTCAAGACCTTTTTAATTTATTATACAGAAAAGCCTGTCTTCTATTATAGTCTGAATATATTCTGTCTCAAACTTTTCATTTGTAAGAAGGATCTGATAAGTAAGACACGTTGGATATTTCCCTGAACTCAGATGTTAGCTGAATTTCTGTCTGAACCCTATTACCACAGTGCCTCTTGGCAGTATGAGCCATTGACTGAGGGACTGAGAAATTATAGCATGTGTAATTAGCACTGAAGATAGTCCTTGGCTTTGAAGATTAATATTGAGATCATAAATCAGTTCTACAATTAAGTAAATCATCAAAAACTGAACAAAGAATTATTCTTTATGTTCGCATAAGGCAATTTTGTTTAATAGCAACCTGCTATGTGTGGTAAACCAAAGACATACTTATTTATACTATTTATACAAACTAAAAGTAAGTGTCTTATTTTAGAGTGAAATAAGTTTCAATCATTTAGGAGGAGCAGATTGAAGTTATTAAGCAATGAATCACTCCCAAACAAAAATGGGTAAAGTCTCTAGGATAATCAAAGAGGGGAAAGGAAATCTTTGTTACCTTTATTATTTCTGTTCTTAAGAACATCACTATCCCAGAACCTTTTATTCAGATGACAATCAGAGGAGATAAGATATTGGAAGATAATGCTCTTTTATCACCTATATTCAGTTAATGTTTAATCATGAAGATTTTTAGCTCAACAATTCTTTCAGTTCTTTCAAAGGTGCTCCCTTTCTAAGATTTCTCAATTTAAGCTTTGAATTATGAGATTTTTGAAGGTTTATATATGATACATTGATTGAAATAAAATGCAGACTACAGGTCCTATCTTAGTTACTTCCCAAATATTATAATGCAGAAAGTGCAGAACAATCAACAAGCAAACAAGATATAAAGCTTCAGGAAATAAAGTACTATGGAAGTTCTTGCAGGACAAAAAACTTTTTTGTTTCTCCAGGCACATTAAGTGGTCTGTTAATTGTGTCTGCCCCCAAGTCTTGCATTGCTAATTACAGGCAATAGGTTTTTAACAATCTAGTTAAAATCATGAAGAGTGAACAGAGTTAGGTTCTCCTGAGAAATTTCAGTGAAGATGTAAAAACATTCTAGAGGATTCTGAAGATCTGAATAAGATTTCAGTGGACAAGACTTAAGAAAAAATTGAACATAATAATGATGGTATTTTGCAGCATCTGGTAAATAACTATGTCACACAGCTGTTGCTGTGAAACCTACTGGACATTTAAACCGAAAAAAATCTCTAATACTATCCCCTTCTGTGATAAATTTAAAATACTGCATTTTTTCATTCATGACATTGGCAAACTTTCATGTTTTCCTGTGATAGACCCATGACTGGGTAGACTGATCTACCAAGGCAAGCATAAATATTTCTGTAAATTTTATTTAACAGTTTTTAATCTTTCTGTGATGCTGTTAATGAGTCAGAGAGAACACTTTGTTTAGCTGCTTTACGGATTTCAGGAAAAAATATTTTTTTTTTTGGTTTAAGATACCACTTCAAGTAATGTTGGACTTCAAATGGAGGAGAAATCCCATCTTCTGTTTGCCAAGGGCAATATTTTAGCAAATTGGCTGTTGCCAGTCATGCAGATGTATGGAAATAAAATGAGAGTCTATTTGCACATTCAACTGCATGTTGATTTTAATTTTTTTCTGCCAGTACTTTAATCTCAGAATCAGCAGCAATGTGACTTGGGGGTGCTGGATCAATATGTGCCACTAGTGTACACTTGTAGTGAAGAAAGCCAGCCCTATCCTGAGTTGCATCAAAAGAAGTGTGGCCAGCAGGTTGAGAGAGGTGGTTCTTCCCCTGCACGCCACTCTCATGAGACTCCACCTGGAGTACTGTGTCCAATTCAGGAGCCCCAATTACAAAAAAGATATGGATGTGCTGGAACATGTCCAAAGAAGGGCCATGATCAGACGGTTGGAGCACTTCTCCTATGAGGACAGGCTGAGAGAGTTGGGGCTGTTCAGTCTGGAGAAGAGAAGGCTCCAAGGATATCTTTGTGATTGTGCTAGTTTGAGGTAAATTGGACTATTTTAATGAGAGAAATTAGATCATTGGCTGTGAAAAGAAAATCATAGTGATGTCTATATCACTCATAGGATCTGCTGAGAGGTATAAAAGCAAGAAACAAAGTCAGTCAGAATGTTTCTGGCTGCTGCATTAGCTATCTCTGCCTTAGTCTGTGTAACCCCAACTAATCATTCTGCTTCTAACTCCTTATTTGTCAACCTCACCCCTGCACGTTAAGACTTCTGATGTAAGAGTGGGAGTAGAAAGAAGGAGGGGAGTTGGTTTGAAAGCTCTTCTGGGCAGTTCTGCTGTTAAGGAGGGGTTTTGTATTTCTGCATTATTTTTAACTTCTATGTAATTGTATATAGTTGTAAATATCTGTATATATTGTGCATATATGCTTGTATTTTTGTGCCACGCTGTAAATATAGCTTCATTCCTTAACTTCCAGCCAAGTCGAGTTAGTCTGGTGAATTTGTGCTGGAGTGGGAAACTCCCAAACTACTACGTTGTGGCCTTCCATTATCTAAAGGAGGCCTATGAGAAAGATGGTGAGTGACTTTTTAGGGTTTCAGGTAGTGATAGGACTAGGGGAAATGGATCCAAACTAGAGTAGGGTAGATTTATATTAGATGGTTAAAACAAGTTCTTCACTGTAAGGATGGTGAGACACTAGAACAGGTTGCCCAGGTGGGTGATGAAAGGCACATCCCTGGATGTTTCTAAGGCCAGGCTGGATGTGGCTCTCGGCGACCTGATCTAGTGGAATGTGTCCCTGCCCATGGCACCGAGGTTCGAACTAAATGATCCTTGAAGTCCCTTCCAACCCTGACAATTCTCTGATTCTGTGTGAATGCATTTAGAACTAACTTGTAGTATGAATACATTTCAGACTGTTTCTTTACTCCATCAAATGTAGTTGTAGTTTTTGGTGATTTTCTTTGTTAATTAAGTTAGAATTCTTTTAAATTTAATAAAATACCTTTTAATCTAGCAGTAGTACTAGACATGTTTCTTGAGTGTATACAGAGTGATGAATAGTAGTGCATCGCCTAAGTACACACATCTACATATATTTGGCATTTTGGTAATCAAAAATCTTTTTGAGGAAGGGGAGATTTTAATTTAGACAAATGTAATGCTAATATTGTACATTATGATAGATAAATAACTGTCAGCATCCACATCATTAGAAGCCTTTGGAGGCCTAACCAGCCCTCTGTTAACTTTCATAATCCTTCTGAGGAACCTTCTTCTTATTGCACTTTCAATGTCCAGTAACGATTGTCACAACTTAGATATGCCTTAGATGAAGTAATATCTTATATCTTTGTTTCTTAAAAAAAAAAAAAAAATTGATAATTTATTTCCCTCTACTTTATTAATTTTCTTACTAACAAATCGGTATATCCTGTAAACTTTTTACAGGTGTAATTTTTTAAATACTTACCATATTTCCCCAATCTTATCTATATTTATAAGACCACCAGTTCCACTCTACAGCTCCCTGGGACACAGTAACCCAAGCTAACCAACAGCATGAATGTGCAAGGAATGGCAAGGGGAATGACTATTCTTTCTTTCTGTAATCTATGTCTTTCTTATACGACTTCTTTTGTTTGTGGGGTTTTTTGTCTGTTCGTTTGTTTTTATTTTTCTTTTTTTCCAACATCACTGAAAATTTAATTATTGTAGTCATTGTTCTGCCTGCAATTGCACCTAGATCTCTTCCCTAGGTAATAAAAGATGAGTCTCTCATTGTGTGTGAATAGTAGTTGCCTAATACTGATTTTTTCTGCCAATCATCTTTAGATATGGCTGCCCTAAACACATTTTTCATATTTGCTCCGTTGTTTCATTTTTTTTTTTCAGAATAATGTAGGAGTGTTTTGAACCACAGAAGTTGCAATTCGAACATTTAGGTAATCTCTATAGTAATCGCCTTCCACTGCTGCTAACAGATCACTTCTACACTTTTTTCCTATTTTAACCAGCTTCTGCTCTAAACATAACCATATCTCTTACTGCCTGGATCTATTGTGGCTTTAATACTTATAGTAATAAGTAAATAAAGGCTTCTTAATTCAAATGTCATACCAAGTACGACATCTTCACCCACAACAATCTTCGCCACTTCAAATACTCTTCTGCTAGATCAGTCTATAGAAACATTTTTTGTTTGTGGTATTTGACCGTTTGTTTAATAATCATGCTTATCATACCTCATATATTTTTTCTCTTTGTACAAATGATAATTGTAATTCTTATTCTGGGAGTCATATTAAAGCAAAGTGTTACATTTCTCATCATTTATTCTCTATTTAGAGATCATGTGCATGACTTGCAGTCTTGAGGGAGCAAGGAGTCCAGGAAGCCTGGACACTTGCTCAAGAGGGAAGTCTTAAAGGTACAGGAACGGGATGTTCCCATACAGCAAAAGATGACTTGGCGGAGAAGCTTGGCCTGGTCAAATCAAGAGATCTGGTTACTGCTTCAGGAGAAAAAGAGGGTCTATGGTCATTGGAAGAAGGGGCATGCCAGTAAGGAGGACTACATGGTTGTCATGAAACCATGCTGGGAGAAAATTAGAAGGACCAAAGCCTACCTGGGGGAAGGACCAAAGCCTACCCTGTGGGAAATGGTGACAAAGGCTTTACAAAAATCTAGCTAGACAACACCCACACACTCTTTCCTTTATTCTCTGAGCAAGTCACCTTGTCACAGAAGATCAAATTAGTCAAGCAGTGTCTGCCTTACATTTTGACTGGGCTTCATCATCTAGTTGTCCCAAACATGCCATGTGATGGGACTTAAGGTTATCTGCTCCATAGTCTTCCCCAGCATTGAGATTACAATGACAGGTCTGTGGTTTTCCAGGTTTCCTTCCAACCTGTCTTGTAGATGGGTGTAATCTTTGCTAACCTCTAGTCAACTGAGATCTCCCCAGATAGCCAGGACTGTTGATAAATGGTAGAAAGTGGCTTGGTGAACATTTTTACCATCACACTCAATACTGATGGGTGTATGCCATTTGTCCCCATAGACTTGTATTTGTCTAAGTAGTGAAGCAAGTGGCTGACCATTGCATCTTGGATTATGAAGACTTCATTCTGCTTCTCATCCCTGTATTCCAGCTCATCTTTTTCTCATCTTTGGCTGAGATCAGCCAGGCTGGTCTTACTCCTGTCCAGCTCATCGTATGGCACACCAGGATGGCCTGCTCCTGCATCTTAATGATTTCCTTCTTGAAGAATGTTGAGTCTTGCTGGGCTCATTTTGCCTTCACGACAGCCTGCCAAACCAGTCCCCTAAAGAGCCCCAAATCTGCCCTCTGGAATTCTAAAACAGCTGTTCCAGTGACTCCCTTCCTTCTTTGAGAATCAAAACTACCATTTCATGGTCACCATGCTCATGACAAACTCAAATGATAACATCATGAAAAAACAGGGCCAGTAAAGGTGTCTTCCCTAGTTGGCTCACTCACCTGTTAACCTTCCACATACTCCAGGAACCTCCTGGACTGTTTTATCTCTGCTGTATTGTATTTACAACAAACATCTGTTAAGTTGAAGTCCCCCACAAGAAAAGGAGCTAGGAATTGTGAGACTTAGCTCAGTTTCTTATAAAATATTTGTTGTGGTAGGCCTAAGCAGGCCAAAATAGGCTTATACATGTCCTGGCTTGCCCAGACATGTTTTTCTGCTTTTCCTCCTTCTGTTTTGGGGAGTGCAACGGCGGGAAAGAGGACGAAGAATCTGGAGCCACTAAGTCTGGAGTCTGTGGCCTGCCCAGATTCTGCAGTAAACAGGGTACACATGGTTGCCTTGTGCAAGGCCCGTGTTCTGCCCTAAAAAGGGTAAAGCAAGCCTATGGCTTCACCTAATATGGTCAAGCTTGGCTTACTGCCATCCTGATTGGCTATTCTGTGTCCAAAGGCACGTTAGTCTTGGGCTGTATGGATAAAAGGAGATGGGCAGGGAGCACAGTGTGCGCTTTGCCATTACAAGGCATCTGCAATTATACACATGCTCCACTATTATATCTGCTCTATCCGTGCTGAGGCTGCACATCACAAGACATCCTGCCTGCACCTGGAAGCCTCCTGCCCAGACGGGAGCCCTGGAGATAACACAGATATCCAGAGAGCCAGGACCAGGTCAGAGATTTTCTGCCTCCTTTCCCCAACACCCAGAAGCCTGGGGAAACTCCAAAGCCCCTAATGGCTACTGACAGCAACCCACTACGAGCTTTGGATACTGTCAGATAATATTTTTTGTGAGTAAATACCAAAAGCCTCTTGTAACTATTAATTGCCTTCTGCCATAAGCAGAAAGGAGCTCCTTGTATCTATCTAGTGAGCAAGCTATCTAGTGGTGCACTAACCGCAAAGCCTTCTCTTCCAGTTTAATCGAGTTCAATTAATGTGTATATATTTACTAGTTATTCCTAGATCTTGTTATAACCTGTATATAGTTTCCATAGGTGATGCATAGAACCTATTATTATTATTATTAAATTAGTGATCGGAGTGAGGCGAGTTCTGAATATTTAGTATTAATAAACTATATTAATATTTTTAAAATATCATCTCGCAGTAATTAATTACCCCTTCCACTACAATATTTCAATCACATCTTTATCTTGGTTGGGTGGTCTATTACAGACTTTCATTGTGATACCTGCCTTGTTGACCTTTCCACTGATTTTTTTCCCCATAAACAGTCAACCGTTTCATTAGCACTATGCTCTAGACAGTCAAAACACACAGGGCTACCCCATGCCTGTCCATTTTGAAGGGCTTACAATTATCCAGTGCAAGACTTCAGTTGTACATACCATCCTGCTACAATTCCATGATTGCAACTATATCATAATTCTTCTGATGCATAATGGCTTCCAACTCCTCCTGTCGCTTACACTCCATACATTGGTGTAAGGAAGATTTAGAAGTCTATCACTATTAATTCCAGCATGTGCCTGAAAACTCAATAATAAAAGGAAAAAGAAAAAAAAATAGAGGAATATTGAAATTATTTATCATATTATTGGTCTAAAATACCGTGTGTATAAGTTTCTATGCTCTGTCTCAGTCTTGCTGCCATTGTTGAGGATGTAAAAGTCCTCACACTTGAAGAACCTGAAGTAAATCTAAGGTTTTAAAATGTCATTAGGATGTTTCTTGGCTGCAGAAAGAGGTGAAAGTATGTTGTTTTATTCATACTTTCAGCCTCACTTTCCATTTGCTGGAACTTTTTTAGTAGGTCTTTTTAAATAAAGAAAATAGTTGGTGTCATATATTGCTGCATGCCAGAGACTCCATTAGCAACAGGCTTATTGCTGAAATAGTGATTGGTGTATTATAGTCCTTCTGGGTTGTAATAAAGCAGCTTTGTCATTATCTGTCATTCGAATGTGCACAGGAAAAAAGAAGTCAAATGTTATAGTATTATCTTCTGTTTTCACTTCTCATACTGATACAATTATCTGGAAATATCACCTCTTCAAAATACCACCTGATACTTTAGATTAATGGTCAACATTTTTAAAGTACCCTGGAGACTTAATGTGCTTCATAAGGACTCCTGAAAAAAATCAAATGTCTCTATTATGGGATCAAACAAAACACTAAACAAACTAAAATAATCCAGCAGGCACCAGAGGGGCAACAATAGGTGGCTGAACTCTAATAACTTCATTAGTTAAAATTTCATCAGTGAAAATTAGAGCACACTGCCTTAGCTGCCAAAGAGTTGTTTCTTTGTAACTCGCCAGGAGGAGTCAATGGAAAAGCTTCCAAGAATATGTACCAGGCTGAAGGGGGTCCCTGGTGCCAGGTGCTAGATAGACAGCATATCGAAGACCAGCTCCTGGACAAATGTGTACGTGTGTGTTAGAGTGGATTTCAGTCCCAAATAGCAGGAGAGGAAGAACAAGACTAGAGCATCTGTGCCATTTCTATTGATGGAGAAACCTGTAAAGGTTCTATTCTCTGCTTAGGTTAACTTTGTGGTTGGTTGTACATGTGGGTGTGTATGTGAGTCTGTGTGTTGAGACTGTACACCCTCATTGTTGAGTGGACATGGAACTGCAGCAAATGTGACAGGGACACATGAGCCTACCAGTGGCCCCAGGCACATAACAACTGACAAACCCTAAGACTTTCCAACTCTATTACATAACTTATTATCATTATTATACATAAGGGACTTCACTAACAAAAAAAAAAAATAAATTAAGACATAAGTTGCTGTTTTAGAAGGTTAAATGCTTGTATAGTGTTATTTAATATGTTGATTGAAGAAGAAGAAATGCTAAAAATAATAACATTATTTAAATTTTCAATATAATTTTGTTAAAATTGCAAAAATAGAGGTAACTGGTTACACTAACAATATCATTACCTCTGGAGACTGGAAAAATATATGCAGGAGATAACAAAATGCCAGGAAAATGCGAAACAGTAGAAGAGAGATAACAAAAAGAGAGATATGCAAAAGGCAAGAGAGTCTAGAAAATTATCCAGTGATAGCAAAAAACACTGTAGCATACATATTCAAGTAGCTGCAGCAAAGTAGAAGACAACAACCAAAAAGAAACTATGGCACTTTGGTTGCAAATGAGGAATCACAACACTTGAAGCACTGCAAGGAAAAGAGGGTTTCTCTCTTTACTGAGCAAAGTATGCAGTGTGCAAGATTGGGCAGCTCAGTATACAAAATATTCCCGAAATTTAGAATTAAATTCAGAGGACAGTAATCCAGAAACAAAAAGATATCTCTGATAGTAGTCTAATGTAATGTTTATATTATCAGCTATTAAGAACACAAAATTTTCCCTTACTGTATTATTTCCTATCTACCGTGTTCTTCCTAAGACAATATTTTCATCACACAGGGGGGGAAAGAAAGCAATTATTATAAAATTAATTCATTTTGACTGCAAAATGTATTCTCCTGTTTATAGGTAATTTCGGACAAAAAGAGGTAGTTTTCATATGTCATATTTCTAAACTATCAGTTGTGTTTTTTCGATATAATTCTACATGTGTAAGAATTTTAACAGTATACATAAAGAACAGAAATGAAGGGAAAATTTTTTTCCATTCCAAATAGTCATGAGAGTTACACAGAAACTATTTGTTTTCACCTAATCATTTTAGTTTAAATGCACAAAAATTTAGTTCTCCTCCTCCACCAAAGCATTAATTTTTGAATAAGAAGATTGGGAAATCATCAAAGTATTTAAAAAAAGAAAAAGTTACAGCATTTTATAATACATGTTTATTACCATATTTTATATGCATTTGAGTAATGGCTAAAAGGCCACATCCAAACCATAATTTGTTCCATTTTGGGCCACAAGCATACTATGAAAAGTATTACATGGAGAACTAATACAGTATCCCTATTTTAATCAAAATCCTGAACTCTCATGTGTAAAAAATCCTTAAGGACCCCCTTAAGGAGTAATTCTTAAGAATTCAGAAATGCCCCAATTTAATTCTTCTAGAATCTTCAACATGATTCAAAAGCATTTGAGTAAGATTTTGTGAATTAGAAGGACGGACTTGAATTTTTAGATTTTTAAAATTCCTCTGTGAATAAAAGATACTTTTTTTTTGAGGAAGGTAAAATTTAAGACATAAAGAACACATTGATTTTCTTGCTACCACATAAAATTTATTTGCTTACAGTCTTTGGTTATTTTCATACAATCCCCCGCAGCAAACTGCTGGCTAAGTTGTCAGCTCGTGGTTTGGATGGCAACACTCTGTGCTGGGTTAGGAACTGGCGGGAGGGCTGAGCCCAGAGAGTGGTGGTGAATGGTGTCACATCCAGCTGGAGGCCTGTCACTAGCGGTGTCCCCCAGGGATGAGGCTGGTGAGAGGTCTTGAGCACAAGCCCTATGAGGAGAGGCTGAGGGAGCTGGGATTGGGTGAAGAGGAGGCTCAGGGGAGACCTTCTTGCTGTCTACAACTACCTGAAGGGTGGTTGTGGCCAGCAGGAGGTTGCTTTCTTCTCTCAGGCAACCAGCACCAGAACAAGAGGTCACAGTCTCAAGCTGCACCAGGGGAAGTTTAGGCTCGAGGTGAGGAGAAAGTTCTTCACTGAGAGAGTCATTCCCCACTGGAATGGGCTGC